>JASAND010028340.1:0-11625 GCA_030248195.1 Trissonchulus latispiculum | reverse complement strand
GCCGACCACCCCATAACTGAGTCCAAACCAAGTATATAAAAAATGCAAAATTTTTGAAAATTTTTTTTGCAACTTCTGAAAATTTTTGAAAAAATTTAGAAAAATAGGCTATAAATCACCTATAAACAGCTAAAGATGGTTATTTATAGCAATTAAAAGGTAACATACTATAAACCACAATCTGGGCTAATTTAGGCATATTTTAGGCACACGCATGGGCAACGTTTACACCACGCCTACACCGGTGTAGGCCTGGATCCACGTACTCCACGCAAGGCAAAAATGAAGGACCCACCGCAGAGGCAGGGAAGGCTGCGCGAGGGAAAAAAAAAAAAAAAAAAAAAAAAAAAAAGCGCGCCGTCGAAATACCCACGCACACGCAGAACTCGCGCTGGTCAAATCACTCCACGCAGACCCAATTTTTATGAAAATTTTTTCGCGCCTGCGGCGCTTTTCTATCTTATGTTTTCAAAATTTTTTCTCGCCTCCGGCGCTTTTCTATTTCGCTTTTTAAAATTTTTCGGCCTGCGGCGCTTTCTAACTGAATTTAAAAATTGCTCTACTGCGGCGCTATTATGTATTAAATCTTACAACTTTTACAGTTTTTTATTCAAATCTTTTCATGCTTTCCAATACAAATTTTGCCATTATGATTTTTCAATTGTTATTGAAATTCTTGAATATTTGCATTACAGCTTTTTCTTAAAATTTCAAGAGCTTCCTCAACTTTCTGGGCTCCGCCCCACAGACCCCCGTGTCGGCTAGCGAATAGTCTCTAAATCTCGTCATTTTTGCTGTTCCCAAAATGAAATTAACTCTTGATTGAAAACTTTTGACGTCGCCAGCCCCCCCCCTAGCGTAAACGTGTCAGACGAAAGCAAAAAATTTTTTCCGGCTCGACCCCGTGTTTTCAGAACCCTGGCGGGTGCGCCCCTGCTTGCAGATGGATGTAATTTGAACTTTTGTGATTTGTTTTATTGCGAAAGTTAATGTATATACTTGTTCATCAAATTGAATTTACTTCTCCTGTATTTATATAAATGAATTCTGTCGGCAATTAAACAATAAATAAATGAAAAAAAAATCTGCGTGTGTGCGCGTACCCATATAAAAATGGTTCGAAGCAAATTTTCAGGGAAAGCAGCGCCCCCAAACAAACGTTAAAGGACCCACGCACGACAAAAATCTGGTGTAGGCTAACCCATTTGACCTTGCCCATGTATGTTTTAGCACAAATTTGTCAATTTTCAAGCCCTATTTTCCCATACGAAAACGGTTGACAGAAGCTTTTGAGTATGTATATACGTATAATGGACTGTACGTCGGAAAAGGAGCATTTTAGCTAAAAAAACTTGGGTACAGTTTAGGGGGGACCTCCATAGGTGTACCAGGCTACAGTTTATCCACGGAGAGGCCAGAGCCCCGGCCCGACCCCAACTACTCCCCCCAAGCCGAGCTCAAACCCCCCTCCCCCACTCTAAAATTGAGTCCAAACCAAGTATATAAAAAATGCAAAATTTTTGAAAAATTTTTTGCAACTTCTGAAAATTTTTGAAAAAATTTAGAAAAATAGGCTATAAATCACCTATAAACAGAAAGATGGTTATTTATAGCAACTAAAAGGTAACATACGCAATTATAAACCACAATCTGGGCTAATTTAGGCATATTTTAGTACAAATTTGTCAATTTTCAAGCCCTATTTTCGCATACGAAAACTATTGACAGAAGCTTTTGAGTACGCTTACGGTACTGTACGTCGAAAAAGGAGCATTTTTAGCTAAAAAACTTGGGTATATACAGTTTAGGGGGTCCTCCCCCCCAAATTTCGGACTTGGGTGGGGTCATAGGTGTAATTGGGGGGGGGGGGGGTAGTCGCGCCCAAGGCGCGAAAATTGGCCAACATTTGGCCATTTTAAGGGTAAATATTGCAATGCTTCAAAAAAGTCCAAATTTTTGGCTTAACGTGTTTATTATCGCGAGAAATATGAAGACGTTTTCAAAATTTGGCTTCTGGACTTCTAGACTAATATTGACCTTATTCTGGACTCAGAAACATGTTACAATCGTTTTCGAGTTTAAAATCACTGTCTAATGTTAAAATTACTTAATGATTTCATGTTTTTCGGCATTAGCAATGGCTGAAAATGCGATTTTGCAATATTGCAACGATTTTATCATTTTTCTGAAAAAAGAATGGTTATAAGAGCTCAAATTTTTTCTAATTTTTAGGCAAGATTTCGAAAATTTTGGGATGGGGTCTGGCAAAATTGGGTGGGTGGGGTGGGGTTTTTGGCCTTTTGGGGGTGGGGTCTTCCTCCAAAATTTGGAGGGTGGGGTCGGGACTTTTCCATTTGGGGGGAGTGGTTACCCCCTGTGTTTTTTTCGTCCGAACTTTTTGCGGACCGTGGCGCAGTGCCCCAAAATTTTCTGCGTAATTTGGAAAACAATTGCGCCACGCCTGTTCTCGCTCAAAACACCGAGTTTTTGTGTTATTTTATACTTTATTTAACGTTTTAAAGCATTTTAAATGCTTAATTTATCGTTTCGCCACGCCATGCGTAGATGCGCCGACTGCGCAAAATTCTTTAATAATGCCTTTTGTAGTTCAAAACTTTTCAAGAAATTAATAAATTGTTGATTCAGAAACCGTCCATTTTCGTGTGTTCCAAGAAAATTGTGCGGCCACGTGCGAGGGGTAAGTTTCGTAGAGCTGAACAGATTATATACATTCAGAGGCACTTTTGAATTATAAATAAAACATAGCTGATACAATACAACGCTTTAGCATCAACATCAATCAGCAACAAACAACTATATATAAAGTTTTGGAGTAAACTCAAATAAGCAAATGTACACATAAGGCGGGGGTCTGGGGGCGGCAGCCCCCATCAAAAATTAGGAGAATTTTAAAATTTTTGACTCCAAATCGCATTTTTTAAGCATATTTTGGCTCAAAAATTTTTGCGTACTGTGGCGCAAAGGCCCAAAATTTTTTGCGTATATATTTCAGAAAAAAATTGCGTAATTTCGCAGTTTGTGGCGCAAAAAAACCCAGGTTACCCCCCAGGTACAAAGTACTTTAAGCCAAAAAATTTAGACTTTAGAAAATTTTTGCAAAATAAAAATACCCTAAAAACATAGGTGTGTTAGGGGGGCCCCCAAAACGGCAACTTTTCGCGACCCCCCCCCCCAGATTTTCAGATTTTGGCCGAAACTGAAGTGTTTGCCTAAAGTGATATAAAAAGAAAAATCGAAGAAATAGGAGGGGGTGGCAGGTAAGGTGGGCGCCCCCACTGGTTGGTTAGCCACACCTAAGCTTTAATATATATTAAAATTCGATACTGATTATTGGTCACGCTTTGCGCGTTACGACCAACCGCTCCCCCCACCCCCCTTCCCAATTTTTAGTGGAGGTGGAGAAAAAAGAGGGGGTGGGGGGAGAGTTTTTTTGTTGGGGGGGGGCACAAAACCCGGCGACCATTTTCACAAAAAATTTCTCAAATAATAGCAGAACATATACAATTTTTATCACAAATTTACCGATTTATATATTTAAAAAATGTTCTAAAAATCCCCAAGGTTTCCTTTTAACAATTTAAAAAATGGTTCTAGGGGGGCCGACTCCCCAAAGGGAGGTGCCCAAATCACAAAGGGGGGCCTTCGACCCCCGGCGCCGCCAATGGGGCGGCTAACCCCCCCCACCATAGGGTTTTTTTTTCTAATATGAGTGAAAATGGTCGAATGACCGTGTAAAACAAGGCTGCGCAGAAGCTGCGCAGATTCCTGCGCAGATCCTGCGCAGATTATGTGCGCAAAAAATTGTACGTGTCGAGTTTAGTATGTGTGCGAAGTTTCATCCCCGTACCACTTTCCGTTAAAAAGTTATGCCAAAAATCGATTACGAGAGTGATGTTTTTTTTCCGGTTTCTCGCTTTTGATGTCTCATAAGGGGGTTTTGTAGCTTGAATAACTACAGATAGAAAAATTTTTGCCTATGAAACCCATATATATTCTTGTAGTACAAATCAAAAATAAGAAAATAAGCTAGTTTTTATGCCTCCCAGTGCCGGAAAAAATTTTTGGCTGGGGGCCAAATTCGGCCAAAACGCTAAAATGGCCAAAAAGTATGCTTCAAAGGCGCCTTAATAAGTCAGATTGGGCTATATATGGGGCAATACTGACTATATGGTTAAACAGTACACATATCGGGGTCGTTCAAATGCTATATGATTTTCCGTCTTCGTGCGTAATTTTTCGGTACTGGCCGGCCAAAGTTGGTGAATTTTGGGTCGAACTTTGAACTTAATTTTTTCGCTTATTTTGCTACATGGGTGGCTCAAATTTTGCATACAAAGGTTTTTTGGGACGGAGAATCGATTCCCGCTATCAGTTTTGCTGCCCGAGTAACCCAAGTTGCTGGGCTGGTTCCACTTGACCGTCTGAGGGGTCATGTCGGTAACCGCTTCCCGGAGGTCCATACTAGGCTTTACTTTGCCTCTCCAAACTTTGTCTATAGGGGTTTTCTGGTGCGCCCAGCTCATTCCCGGTGTCCGTTTTGCCGTCTGACCCACCCATCTAGCTGTGCTGGTTCCAGTTTGCCATCTGGAGGGTCCGGTCGGTACCGACTTCCGGGAACACCATATAGGACTGTACATAGCCCGACAAAACATTGTCTATAGGGGTTTTCTGGTGCGCCCAGTTCATTCCTGGCATCCGTTTTGCCGTCTGACCCACCCATCTTGCTGTGCTGGTTCCACTTTGCCATCTGGAGGGTCAGGTCGGTGGGAGGTCATGGGGTCAAAAATGAAAATTTTCAAAAGTGGTCAAATTTGGTATCAAATGGAAGCGCTAAGCGAGCTGAGCAACATTTGTCATAGAACTGCATGCTCAAAGTGGCTGTAGAGTGCTGTCGTGGGGTGGGGTGGGGACTTAGGCGATTTTCTGTCAAAAATGAAATTTTTCAAAAGTGGTCAAATTTGGTACCAAATGAAAGCCCTGAGCGAGCTGAGCAACTTTTGTCATAGAACTGCATGCTCAAAGTGGCTGTAGAGTGCTGTGGTGGGGTGGGGTGGGGACTTAGGCGATTTTCGGTCAAAAATGAAATTTTTCAAAAGTGGTCAAATTTGGTACCAAATGAAAGCCCTAAGCGAGCTGAGCAACTTTTGTCATAGAACTGCATGCTCAAAGTGGCTGTAGAGTGCTGTCGTGGGGTGGGGTGGGGACTTAGGCGATTTTGGGTCAAAAATAAAATTTTTCAAAAGTGGTCAAATTTGGTACCAAATGAAAGCCCTGAGCGAGCTGAGCAACTTTTGTCATAGAACTGCATGTTCAAAGTGGCTGTAAAGTGCTGTGGTGGGGTGGGGTGGGGACTTAAGGCGATTTTCGGTCAAAAATGAAATTTTTCAAAACTGGTCAAATTTGGTACCTAATGAAAGCCCTGAGCGAGCTGAGCAACATTTGTCATAGAACTGCATGCTCAAAGTGGTTGTGGAGTGCTGTGGTTGGCTTGCATGCTACCGTTGAAAGATATCTATACATATATATATATACCTTCATGAGCATACATATATAAAATAATAGAAAACAAGAACAAAAAGTGCTCCTTCGTCGCATGTAAAATACATATGAGTCTTCGTAGGCAGGTTGTACATAAGCAAAAACTAGCTTGTAAAATACATATGAGTTCCGTAGGGAGATTGTAAATTAAGGAAAACAAGTTGCAACCGCTTAACATATGAGCCTGTCCTACAACGAGGCTCATATTGGCGTCACAGTGCATTCCACGTTAAAGCCTCATTAAAGAACCTCAGCTTCATCCACGTTACGGAAAAATTAATAGACGTCATGGCCCAGGACTGAAGTGAACTACGACTGCTCAAGCTGAACTGTACATGCAACCTGTTTCCTGAAACACTATGGCACACCTCTAATGCATTCTCGCCCCCCCCCCAACCCCCACCATACACACCACACATACCCCACCAACCTATATCAAAGCGCCTCGGACACCAACCTTATGCAGTATGTATTTATATAAAAGTAAATCTGCAAATTATTCGTATTATGACATACGCCAATATGAGCCTCGTTGTAGGACAGGCTCATATGTTAAGCGGTTGCAACTTGTTTTCCTTAATTTACAATCTCCCTACGGAACTCATATGTATTTTACAAGCTAGTTTTTGCTTATGTACAACCTGCCTACGAAGACTCATATGTATTTTACATGCGACGAAGGAGCACTTTTTGTTCTTGTATATATATATGTCTGGGTTTTCTTTACTGGGGGGTGGGGGGCCCCCCCCCCCCCCCCACTTTTCGGGTTCCCTCCCACTTTTTTGGGCTTCCCTCCCCACTCACTATAGGGTGGCCAGAAAATGCCAAATTTTAAGGATTTTTGGTCAAAATTTGCAAAAATTTTTCGGCTTCGCCGGAATTTTTTTGGTCAAAAATGGTCTATTTTGGTACTGAAACTTGATTTTTGAGCACTTTTAAGCATAGTTATAGCGGTATACGTAGAAAATTTGTCCAACGTCACAATTAATTTTTGCAGAAATGCAGCTTTGTTTTGATTTTAGGTTATATTCCTAATTTTGGTTGAATTTTACATTGTTGATGTGTGTTGCTTCATATTTCACATTGTCCCGATAATATATAATGCTAACTTACATACTCATATAATAATATCTGGTGGCAATGTCAATATCATGTCTTTGAGCATTAACAATGACGAGAACAACCCGATACAATTTGGGAGGTCTGGGGGGCGGAGCCCCCCAGAAGCTGAACCGATTTTTTCCTTTTTAGATGAAATCATTCTTAAAATCTTTAATTTTTTTCATTTTGCAGAAACAAGAAAATTTTTAAAAATTTAGTTTTTTGAGCGAAAATAATAATTTTTTGCTAAAATCGCACGACATTTTAAGCTTTTTCTATCCACAAATCTGGCAAAAACTTTGGAAATATGCGTATACGCGCGAGCGAAATTTTGTTGACATGCCTTTTTTCTATTTTTCCTGTTTGCTTTTTCCTACCTTCAAATCGCGACGACGGGGCTGCCCTCAAGATCTATCCCTAGTAGTTATACCATTTATATAATAAACGTTCTTAAGTATCCTGGTCCGTACGTATATAAGCTCTCATTCCATTCTAGCCGAGATAATCCGAAGAGAAAGTTTTCTTTTTTCAAAGAAAATATTCAGCGAAAATGGTATGAGAAGCATGCATCAAAACGCAATTGAAGGATGTAGCATGAAGTCTCGTAATCTATGGCATTGTATATAGATGTATATACTGATTGACTATTCAAAGATAGTCGAAGCTCAACATAAGTCAAAAGGGCCAAAGGTCAAAAGAGCGGGGGTTTGGGGGCGGCAGCCCCCAAAATCTGATAATTTTTGAAAAATCACTGTTAAATATAATAGAAACTTTGCATTCTTTTTTTAGAATCTGAGTGCTACTTCCACATTTTAGCTTGGTCATTCTTTCGTCATTTTTATTTTGGCGTCGTCAAAACTATTGTTTATTTCTGCAAACGACGCTATTTTTGACCAAAAAACCTAGGTGGGGGGCTCCCCCCACTTCCCCCACCTTTTTTTCGCCTAGAGAAAACCCACTATCATAGGGGTCGCGGTAGCGACCCCTATAATATGAGTGAAAATGGTCGAATGACCGTGTAAAACAAGGCTGTGCAGATCCTGCGCAGATTATGTGCTCAAAAAATTGTACGTGTCGAGTTTAGTATGTTCCTGAAGTTTCATTCCCCGTACCAAAATTTCCGTTAAAAAGTTATGCCAAAAATCGCTTACGAGAGATGTTTTTTCCGGTTTCTCGCTTTTGATGTCTCATAAGGGGGTTTTGTAGCTTGAATAGCTACATATAGAAAAATTTTTGCCTATGAAACCCATATATATTCATGTAGTACAAATCAAAAATACGAAAATAAGCTAGTTTTTATGCCTCTCGGGGCCGGAAAAAATTTTTGGCTGGGGGCCAAAGTCGGCCAAAACGCTAAAATGGCTAAAAAGTATGCTTCAAAGGCGCCCTAATATATAAGTCAGATTGGGCTATATATGGGGTAATACTGACTATATGGTTAAACAGTACACATATCGGGGTCGTTCAAATGCTACATGATTTTCCGTCTCCGTGCGTAATTTTTCGGTACTGGCCGGCCAAAGTTGGTGAATTTTGGGTCGAACTTTGAACTTTATTTTTCGCTTATTTTGCTACATGGCTGGCTCAAATTTTGCATACAAAGGTTTTTTGGGACGGAGAATCGATTCCCGCTATCAGTTTTGCTGCCCGAGTAACCCAAGTTGCTGGGCTGGTTCCACTTGACCGTCTGAGGGGTCGTCGTCGTCGTCGTCGTCTTCGGTGGTCGATCAGGATGGGCAATCCTATACTCGGTGGACTCCAAGGAGGCCGCTGCTACCCAAGAAGCGAAGAACAGGCTCAGGGTCGGTGCGGAGACATGATAGGTCTGGGCTCGGGCCTAGTTCGGCCAAACGTTGGTTGGTTAGTGCAGGGCAATGCAGTAACAAGTGATCAACAGTATCTGGGAGGCTTGAGTCACAGCGGGTACAGTTGGGGGATGGGAACCTGGTAGGGTCAACAGTGTGCCGGTACGAAGCCAGCAGCCACGATTTACCGCTGCGAAGCTGGCTGAGAAGGACTCTGTCATGCCTCCCTAAGGAAGCTTCATACTGGAGAGAGACTGGCCCCAGCCTCCCATAGATAGCAAGGGCCCGAGGATGTGAGAGATGGTGGTGCCAGGATGAGGTAAAGTGCCTGCGGATTGCTGCCTTAGCTGTGGAGAGGTCGACAGGGACATCAAACTGTGGTAGGGTAGCTGCAGTACCAGCCAGGTCATCTGCTTCTTCATTGCCTGGCAGGCCCGCCCCTTCTTCATTGCCCCCCCTTCTGCCCACGGGGGCAGGCACACAGGCACCCACTGAACTGTGAGATTGAAATTTCTCAGCCTGTGAAGCAGGTTCCAGACGCTGGACAATAGTTCGCTGAAGGAGCCACGTACCCCAGCCCGGAGTAGTCGGACAACGGACTGCGAGTCAGTACAGATTCTGACTTTGCAGTTCTCGGGCAGTAGGTGGGAGTTGTCGGTAAGCCATTGGAGTGCTGTGTGGACCGCCAACATTTCAGCGCGAAAGCTGGAGCAGAGTTGTCCAGCGGGCTTGCAGATCTTGACAGGCTCCGTACCGTCTGTGAAGGTTATCAGGGTTCCGCTTCCACCGTTTGTGACTCCGCCCTTGGCTGCACCATCAGTCCAGATGATAATATCCGCCGGGGGCAATGCGGCAAGAGTTGCCAGGGCAACCTGCTGCCTGGCTTCCGGCGGATCCGACCTCCAGCATCTGGTCGTCAGCGTAGGGTATGCAGTCACGGGGGCGAAACGTTCCTTTGGATGGATCAGATCGGATGATTTCAATGGTTCTCTTTGGATATTCCCCAGGCCGGCCTTCTCGGAGGAACCGGCCGCCGCCGTTCTCCAGGAAGTCTGGGACTTGAGAGATCTAGAGCAGTCTGGGGGGGGCGGAACATATCAGCTTCCTAGGGTTACTGTCGGGTAACCTGATTGATCGCTCGTAGGATTCAGCTGGGATCTGAGAGAGATCGGTAGTAGGTTGGCCTCTAGCTGAAGAATTTCGATAGGGGCCGCCCTGAGACATCCTGTTATAGATCTGGCTGCCACATTCTGAATTTTCTCCAGGGTTTCAATATGAGTTCTGGCAGCGCACGGCATCCAAGCCCCACCACAGTAGTCAATGGCCGACCGGATGAAAGATAGATACAGCAGGTGAAGATCTTCTTTGGAACAGCCCCACTTGGTGCTAGCGACCGCGCTGAGGGCCTTCATCCGGTGAGAGGCTTTCGATTTCAGCTTTGCCACGTGAGCGCCAAAGTTCAGCAGGCGGTCAAAGGTCACTCCCAAGAAGACTGGGCTGGGAGAGAATGGGATTTGTTGGCCGTCAATCGTCAGGTGAGGTCTGAAGTTAGCTTCCTTGTTACAGGTGGTAAAGACACTGCACTCGGACTTCTGAGGGTTAATTTGGAGCTTCCACTTCTTCGTCCATTGCACGATAGAGTCCAAGCTTTGCTGCATTATGGTCTGGGCCCTGGGCAAAGAAGTGTCCTGAACCCAAATGGCCAGATCATCAGCAAACAAGGAAGCATGCACCCCGGCTGGAAGTTGATGGAGGCTGTCATTGATGAACAGCAGAAACAGAGAGGGTGAAAGGCAGCAGCCCTGGGGAACACCATGATGGAATTTCCTGAAATTACTGATTGCCCCGTTGAATTCCACAGCTGCAAGCCTATCAGAGAGAAAGTTTCATAGCCAACGGACTGCGGATTTGGGGAGGCCTAGGTCAAGCAGTTTCCTGAACAGGCCCCCTTTCCAGACTGTGTCGAAGGCTCGCTGAAAATCGATGAGTGCCAGTAGGGTGCGTTCAGGAGGTTTCTTGGATGAGAAACCATCAACCACAGATTGAACAAGGCGGATGACATGGTCTTCTGTGGAGTGGAGGGACCTGAAGCCAGCCTGTCTGCAGTCGAGGATATTTTGAGATTCCATCCAGTGAGACAGTCTGTTCTTCTGAGGGGTCAGGTCGGTAACCGCTTCCCGGAGGTCCATAGTAGGCTTTACTTTGTCTCTCCAAACTTTGTCTATAGGGGTTTTCTGGTGCGCCCAGCTCATTCCCGGTGGCCGTTTTGCCGTCTGACCCACCCATCTTGCCGTGCTAATTCCACTTTGCCGTCTGGAGGGTCCGGTCGGTACGTACCGACTTCCGGGAACATCATATAGGACTGCATAGCCTCTCAAAACATTGTCTATAGGGGTTTTCTGGTGCGCCCAGCTCATTTCTGGCATCCGTTTTGCCGTCTGACCCACCCATCTTGCTGTGCTGGTTCCACTTTGCCATCTGGAGGGTCAGGTCGGTGGGAGGTCATGGGGTCAAAAATGAAAATTTTCAAAAGTGATCAAATTTGGTACCAAATGAAAGCCATAAACGAGCTGAACAACTGTTGTCATAGAACTGCATGCTCAAAGTGATTGTGGAGTGCTGTGGTTGGCTTGCTTGCTACTGTTGAAAGATATGTATACATACCTTCAGGAGCATACATATATAAAATAATAGAAAACTAAGAACAAAAAGTGCTCCTTCGTCGCATGTAAAATACATATGAGTCTTTGTAGGCAGGTTGTACATAAGCAAAAACTAGCCTGTAAAATACATATGAGTTCCGTAGGGAGGTTGTAAATTAAGGAAAACAAATTGCAACCGCTGTCCTACAACGAGGCTCACATTGGCGTCACAGTGCATTACACATTAAAGCCTCCTTAAAGAACCTCAGCTTCATCCTCATTACGGAAAAATGAATGGACGTTGTGGCCCAGAAGAAATGGACTGAAGTGAACTACGACTGCTCAAGCTGAACTGTACATGCAACCTGATGTTTCCTGAAACACTATGGCACACCTCTAATGCGTTCTCGAAACACTTTCACATTATACACAAGCAGAATGCGTTCCCACTTGGCTGTGAGTCAGAGTGCCTCATGGCGTACCGTATTGAGCATATGCACACTATAATGACTGATACA
>JASAND010028339.1:0-94804 GCA_030248195.1 Trissonchulus latispiculum | reverse complement strand
AAATTAAATAAATTGAAAGATTTGGTAAAATTTGCTAAAACTGCCATTTAGAAATTTATTTCGCTTTCAGCTCTAATTTTGTTCAGTTTCAGCTCAAACTAAATTTTTAGTTTCAATTTCAGTCACTTGTTTGAAAAAAGTATGAAAGGCAGGTCTGTCAATGACAACAACAAAACATAGCGTTTGCAAATTTTAAACCTTTGCCAAAAGTTAGTTCAAGCCCAATTTTTAAACGCGGAACCGGCCAGTTCCAAATCCTGCCGGTTCCAGTTCCAAAAATTCTTCTTACCGGTTCTAGTGAAACCGGCCACACCTCTAATCCATACCAAATTTGAATTAAATTGGTTAAGTTTTGCGAAAGTTACGCACAGATGTCCGTCTGCCTTAGGTACAACACTTTTTAGGCTGTATCGTTAAAGTGATTGTTTAGCTGTGTATAGTTATTGTGTCATGCTGTGTCACTGTTTAGAGATAAAAATTAAATCTACGATTAAAGAAGATAAAGGACGGAGGGGGACTGGAGAAGCGAAGTCAAAGTCAGTCAGAGAAAGCTGAAGGCTTATGTCAGCAAACTGGGCAAGTTATAGCAAGAAAAACTTTTCTTTCTTCATGTTTGAACCAGTAAATTGTTCCATTTATTCGGGACTCACTCTTTTGGCGTGTTCTACATGACTTCCAAATCTACTGATAGAGACTCTCAGCTTTCCATATAAACTGACTTATCTTTCTGACTTCCGAGAAGGACTAACTCTATTGACGGCCTTCTAAGCCTCCCTCCTTTCAGGACGACTGAATGCCATGACAGAGACCAGTCATTTCCAACAAAGAATAACATTAGCGAGCGACTCTCTTCCCTATCCGTTCCGTTCCTTCTAACAGCGGACAACTTCTACTTTTCAAGTTTGAGACATCTAAAATTAATCAGCTCATAGTCCCAACACGCTCACGCATAGACACAGAAAAATAACCACCATAACCACAAGAACTGGGCTTTACCCCTCTTGCGTTCCATTATCTATGCCAAAAAGAACCTAAGAAACTCAAAGGATTAAATGGATTAAATGATTGTATACCCAATTTTACAGGAGTATTAGTATGGTTGATAAAGACCTACAAACAAACAGAAATGGTTTATGCAAAGAATAGGTGGATACTAGCAACTAATTTAAAGGATCGTATGACTAAACCAATCTCGCAATGGATGATGATCTGATCCGGTGATGGATCTGGATCAGGATCCATTTCAGATTCAGGATCGGGTGACTAAAACAGGATGCATTTCAGGATCGGCTTGAAACATTAGGATCGGGTTAGGAGTGGGATTAGATCGAGTTAAGGATTAGATCTCTGAACCAGGATCGGCTATAACTTCAGCATCGGTTTCGGGATTGGGTTGAAACTTCAAGATTCATTTCAGGGTCGGATTAGAAATGTGTTTAAATAAGGAAAATCTTCAGTTGCTCTACAATCCGATATTGCCACCTGACAGATGCCAAAGGATAATGTATTGGTATGGAATGAATCTATGGGCCATTTCATAAAAAGCGCTTAAACGGCTTAGCTTAAAAGTCAATTTATTTATGAAAAGGGTGGTCGGCTTAAACGGCTTAAACGGCTTAAATGGCTTAAACGGCTTAAATTTAAGCCGTTTAAGCCGACCCTTTTCATAAATAACCATCGGCTTAAACTTTAAGCCGAATCCTTTTCATAAAAAGCACACCGGCTTAAAAATGCAGCGGCTTAAATTTAAGCCGTTTAAGCCGACCTCCTTTTCATAAATAATTTCAGTTTAAGCCGTTTAAGCCGATGGCTTAAAATGCAGTTCAAATTGTTTGATTTTTAAGCCACGTAAAATCACGGCGCTTAAACGGCTTAAACTAGTGCTGGGACCGGTTCCGATTTTTGAAACCGGTTCCGGTTCCGGTTCTTTACTACCGGTTCCGGTTCCGGTTCCGGTTCCGGTTCCGGTTCCGGTTCTAGCTACCGGTTCCGGTTCCAATTGGTATTTTTGATAAAAAAGCTAAAATCGCACGATTTTTTAATTTTTTTGACAATTGCTATAAAAACTTAATATATTTAACTACACAAAGCTATCTATGAACGTGTTTTTAAACAGTGTTTCTGCTTACTTTTTACTATTTACACACAAATTTACATACAAAGATTTACTGTGAAAAAGATATGGTCTGTTTCATTTTTACCAATATGTTGAGGAAATTTTAGCTACCAAAGCTTATACCAACATACTAAGTATTCTCAATCTAGATAAACATTTAGCTACTGCCCTTCAGAAAGCGAACGTCGCACAGAACTTTCCTCGACCAATTTCAAGCAGTCCAATAAAATTTGCTTATCGATTCAACAGCTACAGTTACAACATTACAAAGCTTAATCATTGAAAAAGCAGCTAATCTCATCTCGGGGTCGAAGATTTTTTGAGATCAAAAACTATAGCAGAAAACATTGGGGAAAATCGTTGAACGAGAATTACAACTTTTCGAGCACTTATACAGCACACAGGTACAACTAACTTCATACTTTTAAAACCAAAAATTGTATGTTACAATAAATAAAATCAAGTTGCTAAGTTATTATTTTACATAGAATTTGTTTTAATTTGTGTAGCTGAAATAAACAAATTTGTAACAAAAGAGCGCTATTCCCTATCAAATCCTAAACCTATATATAAGCAAAAAGTACTAAAATATGACTATGAAATATGAAAATTTTTAATAGACCATAAAGGCATTTTTTTCGGTAGCGCTAGCCAATTGCTATTAATTAAATAAGAACGGTACCTCAGGGATACTGTTGTTCAGCTTAACCTTGAATCTGGGGTTGCGCCTTCAGTATACTGGTTTGCTTCAGTTGAAGTTAGCATAGCACACAAAATTGCAGAGGCAACAGCTAAAGCTGGAAGAGTTGCCGTAAAGCATCAAATCCTTAATGCTTACCTTTGTCATCCTTAAAGAAGAGTTAACACTGAATACACCTTAGTTTTTCTTGTTTTATAACCTTTTCAGAAAACTTAAAGCATTGACTGAAAACTGTTATTAAAGACATCGTAAAATTGATAGCCTATCAAATCTTCCGCCATTTACACATTTCAAAAACAAAATTTCATAACTAAATAGAAGTACCAAAATAAAGTTAAATTCCAAATGCTAAATTCAAATTCTTAAGAAAATTTTAAAATTTAAAAAATAAACCTTGTTTGAAGTTTTAAACAGCCAAAATTAACACTAGAACCGGCCGGTTCCAAAAGCCACCGGTTCCGGTTCCGGTTCCGGTTCCGGTTCCGGTTCTAAAAATCCTACCGGTTCCGGTTCCGGTTCCGGTTCCGGTTCCGGTTCTACCGGTTCTTTTGGAACCGGTCCCAGCACTAAGCTGAAGCTATATCGTTTCCAGTTTAGGCTCTAAATTTATTCTATGGAGTTTCAGCTTCAGTTTCAGTGCCAATAATTGTACCTTCATTTAACGTTTAGTTTGAAATTCTTAATTATTATCAGTCTCATCCTACATATTTCGCCTTCAGGTCTAAATTTGTTTAGTTTCAGTTAAAACTAGATCTTTAGTTTCAATTTCAATCACTACTAGTTTGAAAAAGACAATATGAATGGCAACACTGAATGGCAACCACAAAATCCAGCTTTTGCAAAATTTAAAATCCTGCAAAAAATTAGTTCAAATCCATTTTCAAGAGTGGAACCGGCCGGTTCCAAATCCTACCGGTTCCGGTTCTAAAATTCCTTCCGGTTCCGGTTCCAACCGGTTCTAGTGGAACCGGTCCCAACTCTAGTTCATAGCTTTGTGCAGTTAAATATATATATTAAGTTTTTATAGCAATTGTCAAAAAAATAAAAAATCGTGTGATTTTAGCTTTTTTATGAAAAATACCAATTGGAACCGGAACCGGTAGCTAGAACCGGAACCGGAACCGGTAGTCCAGAACCGGAACCAGTTTCAAAAATCGGAACCGGTCCCAGCACTACAACAAACCACTGCCCGCATAGAACTTACCAAATAACATGGAAATCAACTTTTCAAAATAAAGCACTTACCTAGCACCTGATAAGTAATCAAATAAATCAAATACTAAGCTTAACCAACTACTGTACGAAGACGAATTCATTAACAGTTTTAATGCCAGACAGAAAGCAATATAAGACTACATGGAATCAGAATAATGGGTAATCCTTGTGCAAGATTGTAGAATGATAAAACAATAGCAAACAGTGACATGATAAGCAATGGATAATTAATAGTACATAAACAAACACCACCACTAGATAACACATACACCATACGAAGAATACGAAATATATATCACAGAGACTTCGAAGAGATTACACAGTAAGCTAATTCAATTAATAAATAAAATGCAAAATAAAAGTTCATCATGTGTGTATTTAACAGAAAACAATACCCAAAACGTAGGTCAATTTTACAAAAACTGTTTGTGAGATTCACAGTAATATCTCGAATCAGAAAGATTCATGCACTTAGCTCTTCCTACTGCTTCAAGCCTGAAAGATACTGTGCAAATTAGCTGAAATCTCGTAGACGGGATACCATTAATCATTGTTAACCATTATGCGTTTTAACTAAAAGCCAAGATTCGCTAATTCGAGACCTAATATGTCAAAATTAATTGATTGATTAATTAATTAATTAATTTTGGCACAGACAGAGTAAGGGTGTGGTCAAAAAATATCGGGTACTGAAATCTTTGCTGTTTTCCAACGCTGCTTTAATGTACCCGACATCCATTTTTCACAACTACCAATATAATTGATTAACAGTTTTTGCTGGCTGCTAAGCCCTAGCGTCAAAGCTGCCATTATTGGCATCATGATTTGCCAAATGTGTCCCCATCTGCAAAAAATACTAGACGTTGTATCTGCATCTAAGAGAATTGACGTTCAAACTTGAGGTTTCGCCAAAAATTTAAAAAACTATTGCTAAAGAAAAGAAAAATTTTAAATCTGGGGCAAACTATAAGGCTGTAATTCGGCATATACAGAGATACTTTAGGTGTACTCATTTGTGCCAAATGGTAACGAATTCCGACGACTGAAAAAAATTTTGTTTCAACTTGAATCTTCAAAAATTGCCGAAATCGCCATTTTCGGTCTGTCGGATCTGCGTACAAGCTTTCTGCAGCCACAGAAGTCGCAAATCTTAACTAATCAAGCTGAAATTTGGTGTGGAGCGTATTTTCGACTACGCCGAGTTCAAATATCTCGAAAATCAATTTCAAACAATTTGATATTTTAGATTTTGGGGTACTACCATTGTCCGAACGAAAACGGCGATTCTAGCAATTTTTGAAGATTCAAGCAGACATAAAAAATTTTTCAGTCAGCAGAATTTCCTACTATTTGGCACAAAGGAGTACACCTATAGGGCCTCTGTATATGACAAATTACAGCCTTGTAGCTTGCACCAAAACTAAAATTTTCTTTTCGGTAGCCAAAAATTTATAAATTTTTGGTGAAACTTCAAATTTGAAGATCAACTCCCTTAGATGCTGATAAGATACAGCCATCTACTATTTTCTGCAGATGGGCACACATCTGTCAAACCACTATGCCGAACGGAAATCTTGAAGCTAAGGTCTAACAGTCAGCAGAAATTATTAATCAATTATGTTGGTAGTAGTGAAAAATGGGAGGTCGATGCATAAAACGACGGCTGCACACGGCTGGAGAGCGGCTAAGATCTCTGTACCCGATATTTTTGACCACACCCATGTTCTGTATCTGTGCTAAAAACTAGGCCAATCGGACAAAGTCCCTGTAGTAGCCACCCCAGTGCACCAAGCATCTAGCAAGCTTAAAGCACTAGGAAGAGCTCAGTGTCTCGCTATTTTGAGTATAAGCTTTTGATACAATTCTACTAAAAAACTTGGTTAATTGCTGGCTATTATATAAAAAGAAAGTGATTGAAGGAATGAATAAGAACACAGATCCATAAAAATACTAAACAAAAATGCATTTCCGCAAGAAGCGGCATAAAAACAAGCGACACAAACCGCTTGAATAGCCTGTTGTAGGCACAACAAGACAATAAACAAGACATAAAAACAAACAGTAAGCTCCAAAGACACGACGTTGGTAACGTCACAAAAAAAGTACATAGATAATTTTTTAGCACACATTATATAAATACGATTAGATAAAACATGCACAAAAGACCCTTAATCCTATTTTTGAAAAAGGTATAAATATCAATAATATTTTTCGCATTATCAACCTCTTCATAATAAGGAATGCATACAATAAGAATAAAATAGTATACCCTGTCAAAAGTGCGACATAATCATTTCTACTTAAAATAAACTACAAACCCAGACTGCCTAATTTTATTTTACTTTTCCCCGTAAAGTTAGATTTGGATATACGTACAGCTAGCGAAAAAAACTTTCATTCTAAGACTTGCAAAAGACTGTTAAAATTTTGTCCTACAGCAAGGAGGATATTCTTAGTACTGCACTGAAACTGAAACTACCTGAAGGTTTTGTTGTCAAAACATGGGAAGATAACACTACGACATTAGGATTGGAAAACTATTACGATAAATTCTTACACAAATAATATTTAGGACCGACAATCTTTAAATAAATCTTCGCATCATAAAAGACATGAAACGGGATACAACATATATTGGTAAAACAAATGTTTTTGCTTGTAGCAGCTTCAGTCTGATAAGCTGCCAAAGTTGAGAAGTTCTGCCTGCCATGCAGAATGCCAAAGACAGAGACTTGCCTATATGCTCCAGAGGCCAGAGCAGTCAAAAAAGTTGTTCAAAATATAACCACTCAAAAGTTCATTATAGATTAAGTTTAATAATACAGGTTTTAACCCAGCGAAAACTGCAGCGCTAAATACCGATACAGTAAAACAGAGAACAAAGTAAACATCCACAAAAGAACGAAACCTGTAATACGCACGAAACCATCAGAAGCTGTTAGAAAGTAGAGATTCCGTAAATAATAATATGACTGACTGACTACATACATAAATATAAAGATTGTATAATGCAAAGAAAAATGTGTACGCATGTATATAATACTCATTGGCAAATAAATACACAAGCATACCAATATATTAATATTTTGCAGAGCACATTGATGTTTAAGCAGAAGCAGATACAAATAATATAATGCGTAAAAAATAAAACGAGCCAATACAAACTGACCTGGTCGAAATTATCGTTTGTTAGACTTTTAGGTTTAAGTCCCAAGTTTGTTCTCCACATCGCTTAAAATGCAACTGCAAGCACACGGATCGAAAAACATTTCCAGAAAGATCCAAAAGGAGCATAAACAATAATATTACTAGCTTCACAAAGAAATCAATAAATAATACAATCATTTCGCTTCATTTCAGTGTCTGGGTATAAGTAAATTATATCTGGAAATAATTATAATAAGTTAAGAAACGCCGACATGTTTAATTTCTAGTTTTCACTCAGTATCCTCAAGCTGTAGATGAACAATCTTGGAGTAGTCGAATTCAGCGCCAGTGCTCCGTTGAAAGATATCCAACACATCACGACAGGTGGACTCGAAATGGGTGCTCGGATCAAAGGACTTAGAGATAAATATCTGAAAACAGTAATTAATTTAAATTACATCTTTTACAGACATAATGTGATGGCATATATAACATAGCAAACACTTTCCATGCCTAATTGTTGTGAAAAATATAGTAAGGTAAAATGCGCATGGAACCTACTTAGATTGTTGTTCTCAAGTTTGACACAAATAAACGACACAGTCAACCTAAGATGTCACGGCGTTATACCTAACACAATTTGTCGCGGAAAAGCAGTAGTCACTAACGAAATAGCTTAACAGCCAGCCACTAATCGAATCTTCTATTTGATGTAATGGAAGCGCCTATATCTTTTAACCCTCTTTTCGCATAACTCTTTACACTTTTGGTATTCGCAGTTTCAATCTCTACCCCTAACAAGCTCTGTTTGTGCATCAAAAATGGCCTAGTAATAAAGATCTTCCATCCATCCGAACAGTAACATTTTCAGCACAGTTACACAGCGCTCAAACTTTTGATATTGACACACTACCAGTTTTAACTATAACCTAACCACGTGCATATTTAATACCACTTTAAAAACTTCTAACAGACGCCCACAGCCTTCGAAGGCAAACTCATTTACTCACTTGGCTATCAGTGCCGTCATCCACTGGCTCAAAAACATCAGAAATGTCCACAAATCTAAACAAATTAAAAGTGACAAATTGATAACAGTGGAATACAGCCACACACATCCCGGTATAACAATGCGGTTACTGAAAAGACGGCTATCCAGCAAACATGCACGATATATTATTTTGTTCTTTGCTAGGCAGCACTGGGTTACAGGTAATACTTTCGTTAGAGTAACCAAAACAAGAAATTAAAATTGGCCCACATTCGCCCTGAACATTTGACCGACCATGAAAAAAATGGCAAACTGAAATTTGCAAACCATTACAAGATGAATGGTTTCTGCCAATGGACCACTTCACGCTGTAGACAAGCTTACACAAAACTATGTTTTGCTTATGAAGCTTGTATTATAAGGAAAATCTGTTTTTTTTCTAGGCGAAAAAGGGGGGCCAAAAATTGGGGGATCCAAAGTGGTATAAAATTGCCAAAATGCCAGCAACAATAATTTTTGGAAGCGAAGTCAAAAATGTTTGAAAATTTTGACCAAAAATCCTTAAAATTTGGCATTTTCTGGGCACCATATAGTGGGGAAGCCCAAAAAATGGGGGTGGGGCCGAGTGGGAGGGGGGAGGGGTCGAGTGGGGGGAACTCGAAAAGTGTGGGGGGACGCGAAAAGTGAGGAAGGGGCGCCCACCGCCCCGCCCCCTAAAATAGCCCAGAAAATGATGCACATTATTTTAATTTTTCCTCAGGTAATCATGTAATTAGGTTCAGCTGACAATGAGGCGGCTAAATAAAGCAATCCGCTTCAGAAATCAGCTTGAAATCCAAAAAATTTACCGCTCACAACACAGAATATAGTCTGTCCACTGTGGAAGAAAACGGCCACAGAAATGTAGTATGCACAAAATTTACTTTTCGTAGATTTCACCCAACAAATCTAATCCTGGTTTAATCTCAGCCTCAGGATCAGCCGTTTCCACTCTCGTCGAAACCATGGCGATGTACCAACCTTTGGCAGCCACTTGATTGGTGTGTGAGACCAAAGAAATGTAAATATCTAAATATAATATATATACGTACAATAAAACGAGGAAACATGACTTTAAATATAAATAAAAACTATTTCCATCCCAACCTGCAAACAAATAACTATGACAAGCATATTGGGCTGAAAGCAAACCAAGCCATATTTGAATAACTTGAATCTGTGTTATCAGGGGGGAAGCCTGGGCCCAGTTCGGCATCATTCGCACACAAGTTCCTACTTGCGACAAGTTGACTTTTTACTTTTGCTTTCAATCCACAAAAAAAAGGCTCACAGGCAGAGACAAACTGATGAAAAATCCCAAAAATCCCAACACCTGCGGGATTCAAACAAACAGCCCTCAAAAATAAAGAAAATCAAGCTGGACATAGTGAACAAACGTTTTGACTTGACTTGCTGGCGCTTAGTCTGGCGCGTCTGAAATCCGAATGGAAGCCTTCTGGGTTCCAAGCTACTGTGGAGTCCTTGGCAACCAACAGACCGACAGACTGGCGAAAAACAAATGCATGCTACCCCCAGAAGCCGTTGCTGCCGACATGCCGATTGCTGCCGCGATTCTGACAAGATTGGCAGAATCGTGGTGCGAATAACTCACGCATGAAAAAAATAAGGGCCTTTTCAAGAAAGGGTAGGGTCAACTCGTTTTAACCCCATTCAAGCATGCGTTTCCCTCTTTTCACTTTCATAAAAAGAATCGAGCTAATTTTAACTCTACTCTACCCTTTCTTGAAAAGGTCCTAAGGTTATTTTGGAAGATCGCGGTCCCGTTCCAGCTGAGCTGGAAACTGGTCTTTCAAACAGGCAGAGGATTATCCATAGAGGCAGAGTTTCATATAGCCCAAATGTACTTTAATACTTAAGTTGGGAAATTTGACGTCATTTCCTTGTTGCTTGTAAACTGAAGTTTCCAGTAAACGTTGGGTGGGTGTTGTTTAGCGGTAAGGAGCAAAAATACACCCCCCATATTTCCTGAAACAATCCTTAGATTACATATTTACATAAAAGAATGACATTTACCGTGAGTTCTGTTCAATTGTTTCTGTGGAATGATAATTTGACACGACTGAGCATCATTAGTGTTCGATATTGGATGGTTCAACAAGCAAATGGCTCGCACAACCTGAAAAGCAATAATTTCAAATATATAACATAAATGGCACGTATCAGAGATGAACTCGCTGCAATACCCAATTAAAGATTTATGCTTAGAGGTGCTCCACCATAGCCGTTTACGGTCAAACAATTATGAAAAATCTGAGTTTGAGAAATTTTTCTAAAATTTCACAACAATCATCACAATCACATCACTGAAAAATATCACAAGAAACAAAGGTTTTTTGTAGTTAGCTCCGGCATCTCACTCACAAGAACCCATTCTCATAGTTCCATTCACATCACATCTTCCTCCATCTAAGCCGGCGGTTACCTTACCGACAGGGAAATACAGACGGAGAATTCTGATAACATTTCCGCTTTCTTTCCAAATAAAACTTACTTCTCAGAACTGTTGGGTTCAAACTGTACCGACAATAAACTAGACACCCTAATTGTTGATGTTCCCCGAATAATACCAACCTGTCCTATTTTCTTGGCACGATCCGAGGCATAGGATGGATCGCAAAAGATTTGATTACACTTCGCAACCTGTGATCCACAACGAATTCCTGACACATGACCGCCCTCCATCAAAATTTCATCCACAGGACGATCCAGCATGTAAGTGCCACCGTAAATGGCGGACAGTCTGTAACACAACAAAATAAGTATATACAAATAGCTAAAAACAGTGTGAAGTTAGCACCGACAGGAAAGATATAAATTATATCTGAGTTGTTAAGCCAAAGTGAATTAGTATTGCATTTCGACAAAAGTTCAATGATTTATAGGTCTGGCTAGCTAATAGTTGTCGTTCGCCATATTGGGTAGTTTAGATGCAGTTGTGGGTGTACGCTAGTTGAGAACGGTTGGGTAGTTGTTGGTAGGTTCGAACTTGGGGATAAGTTGCAATGGGTTTTGGTCAAGTTTTCCCTTGTCGCATGGTCGGCTTTTGCCGGGCGTTTTGGGTTTATTTAGTATTTTTGGCAAAGTTTGTGTGCTTGGTTAAAACTAATGTTTGGTACAGATTTTGTCATCGTGTTTTGCTCGAAAGTTAATAAATCGTTGTAACCGCTTCGTTGACTTCTAGTTGGTCAAGTTCGTCCAGTTCTCCAGCATCACACACCACCGGTATTCACCTGTAGTTTAGTCTTATCCTAGCAGTCAGAAGTCAGGCAACAACATTTTACTAAGTCTCGTATAGTCAAACTTCACAACAGGATACCAAACAAAACAAGTACTTTATAATAATGTAAGTATTTAGGGGATTTTTATGGGAGGCTTACCCAAAATGAGGGGGGAATACTCTAGAGAATATTTTTAAATAAAAATGCGAGAATTCCTTAAAAATGTGGCAAATGCTAAATATTTTTGAAAACTTAGGGTAAAAATAGATGACTTGAAAATTCTTGTGGCTAAGGGAGAGTACGAAATTCAAGGGAGATTTTTCATGGAAGAGCTCCTCGAACGGGGGAGGTCGCCAATAGGGCGCCCTCGAACAATACATCAGCTATTAACCTCTCATCTAAGGTAAATATCTGAAAAATTTCACATTCAATCCAGCCTAAATGAACAGTCTTCAATTTTAGAAGTCGTGTTTTCGGAATTGGCCTTTTTGGACTTTAGTTTTGTAATCCAAAAAATCGCCCACTCCCCAAAAAAGCTCACGGACGGGTTTTCGAATGAAAAAGCAACCTGGATTTTGCCTATTTTACCCAACTTTAGCAAGCTTTAGTTAGAAAGCAACAATCTGGGCAACTAAAAAGGTCCGGGGCAGGGTTTTTTCAAAATTTTACCTGTGCTTTTTAGTGTGTTTTTTAAGAAAATGTGTGTTTTTAAAAAATCTGTGTTTTTTCTAAAATTCGCTTTGCGCAGTATTAACACGTTATTAACGGTTTTTACAGCATTTTAAACTATATTTAGCATTTTCGCGTGTTACAGAAGAAGTACAAAGCATATATTGCATGTTCAGTCTTCATAAACGATATTTCAATGTTCTGAACGTTAAATATTTGCATTGAAGACGTCTTTTTTGCGCTACAATGGGGGGTCTGGGGGCGGAGCCCCCCAGACGTTGAGAATTTTTTGAAAATTGTGAAAATTTTGGTCTGAAATCCTTCAAACCTTTTACTTTTCGACAGTTTATTTTATTCCAGTCATTTCCAGAATTTGGAAACGTAATTTCATAGAATAATTTGCCTATACAGTCCCTAATGATGGCACCGTTGCTTAGAATAATGAAGGCTACACGAAAACTAATACCCAGACGAAAACAAACAGAAGTAAAAACATAGATATATAGAGGATATTTGCGCCGAAGGCGCAAAATTTTTTGGAAAAACTTAAAAATTAGGCTTAAAATTAATAAAAATTCGCTCCTTCAGGTGAAAATGTGAGTGTGCTTTTTAGTGTGTTTTTTTAAAATTTTGTGTTTTTTAAAACAAGAACAAAAAGTGCTCCTTCGTCGCATGTAAAATACATATGAGTCTTCGTAGGCAGGTTGTACATAAGCAAAAACTAGCTTGTAAAATACATATGGGTTCCGTAGGGAGGTTGTAAATTAAGGAAAACAAGTTGCAACCGCTTAACATATGAGCCTGTCCTACAACGAGGCTCATATTGGCGTATGTCGTAATACGAATAATTTGCAGATATATATTTTACTTTTATATAAATACATACTGCATAAAGCTTTTCATTACAAATTATCCTTCATATAATGTTGATCAGTCATTATAGTGTGCATATGCTCAATGCGGTACGCCATGAGGCGCTCTGACTCACAGCCAAGTGGGAACGCATTCTGCGTGTGTATACTGTGAAAGTGTTTCGAGAATGCATTATATAGAGGTGTGCCATAGTGTTTCAGGAAACATCAGGTTGCATGTACAGTTCAGCTTGAGCAGTCGTAGTTCACTTCAGTCCATTTCTTCTGGGCCACAACGTCTATTCATTTTTCCGTAATGAGGATGAAGCTGAGGTTCTTTAATGAGGCTTTACTGTGGAATGCACTGTGACGCCAATATGAGCCTCGTTGTAGGAAAGGCTCATATGTTAAGCTGTTGCAACTTGTTTTCCTTAATTTACAACCTCCCTACGGAACTCATCTGTATTTTACAAGCTAGTTTTTGCTTATGTACAACCTGCCTACGAAGACTCATATGTATTTTACATGCGACGAAGGAGCACTTTTTGTTCTTGTTTTCTATTATTTTATATATGTATGTTCCTGAAGGTATAGATATCTTTCAACAGTAGCAACCAAGCCAACCACAGCACTCCACAACCACTTTGAGCATGCAGTTCTATGACAAAAGTTGCTCAGCTCGCTTAGGGCTTTCATTTGGCACCAAATTTGACCACTTTTGAAAAATTTCATTTTTGACCGAAACTCGCCTAAGTCCCAACTCAACAACACCCACCACAGCACTCTACAGCCACTTTGAGCATGCAGTTCTATGACAAAAGTTGCTCAGCTCGCTTCGGGCTTTCATTTGGCACCAAATTTGACCACTTTTGAAAAATTTCATGTTTGACCGAAAATCGCTAAGTCCCCACCCCACCCCACCACAGCTCTCTACAGCTACTTTGAGCATGCAGTTCTATGACAAAAGTTGCTCAGCTCGCTTAGGGTTTTCATTTGGTACCAAATTTGACCACTTTTGAAAAATTTCATTTTTGACCGAAAATCGCCTAAGTCCCCACCCCACCCCACCACAGCACTCTACAGCCACTTTGAGCATGCAGTTCTATGACAAAAGTTGCTCAGCTCACTTAGGGCTTTCATTTGATACCAAATTTGACCACTTTTGAAAAATTTTATTTTTGACCCAAAATCTCCTAAGTCCCCACCCCACCCCACCACAGCTCTCTACAGCTACTTTGAGCATGCAGTTCTATGACAAAAGTTGCTCAGCTCGCTTAGGGTTTTCATTTGGTACCAAATTTGACCACTTTTGAAAAATTTCATTTTTGACCGAAAATCGCCTAAGTCCCCACCCCACCCCACCACAGCACTCTACAGCCACTTTGAGCATGCAGTTCTATGACAAAAGTTGCTCAGCTCGCTTATGGCTTTCATTTGGTACCGAATTTGATCACTTTTGAAAATTTTCATTTTTGACCCCATGACCTCCCACCGACCTGACCCTCCAGATGGCAAAGTGGAACCAGCACACAAGATGGGTGGGTCAGACGGCAAAACGGATGCCGGGAATGAGCTGGGCGCACCAGAAAATCCCTATAGACAATGTTTTGAGAGGCTATGTAGAGTCCTATATGATGTTCCCGGAAGTCGGTACCGACCGGACCCTCCAGAAGGCAAGGAACCAGCACAGCAACATGGGTGGGTCAGACAGCAAGACGGACACCGGGAATGAGCTGGGCGCACCAGAAAACCCCTATAGACAAAGTTTGGAGAGGCTTTGTAGAGCCTACTATGGACCTCCGGGAAGCGGTTACCGACCTGACCCCTCAGACGGTCAAGTGGAACCAACCCAGCAACTTGGGTTACTCGGGCAGCAAAACTGGTTGTAGGAATCGATTCTCCGTCCCAAAAAACCTTTGTATGCAAAATTTGAGCCACCCATGTAGCAAAATAAGCGAAAAACCGAAAAATTACGCAAGGAGACGGAAAATCATATAGCATTTGAACGACCCCGATATGTGTACTGTTTAACCATATAGTCAGTATTACCCCACATATAGCCCAATCTGACTTATTAAGGCGCCTTTGAAGCATACTTTTTGGCCATTTTAGCGTTTTGGCCGACTTTGGCCCCCAGCCAAAAATTTTTTCCGGCACTGGGAGGCATAAAAACTAGCTATTTTCTTATTTCTGATTTGTACTACAAGAATATATATGGGTTTCATAGGCAAAAATTTTTCTATCTGTAGTTATTCAAGCTACAAAACCCCCTTATGAGACACCAAAAGCGAGAAACCGGAAAAAAGAAAAAACACAATTTTCGTAAGCGATTTTTGGTGCAACTTTTTAACGGAAAGTGGTACGGGGATGAAACTTGGCGAACATACTAAACTCGACACGTACAATTTTTTGCGCACATATCTGCGCAGGATCTGCGCAGCTTCTGCGCAGCCTTGTTTTACACGGTCATTCGACCATTTTCACTCATATTATAGGGGTCGCTACCGCGACACCTATGAAAAGTGTGCGAAAACACAATAAAAAACACAAAAAAGCAGTGGTCCGGGGGTATTTTTGCGTAGAGCACATGTGCTAAGTGGCAGCCATCTATGTCGCATAGTAAATTCTCCACAATCGCTGGAAAAAATTGGTCATGTTTTTGAACTATACTACTTTGTATGATAAAGATAAATAAAGATCAGAAAACACGAATTGAAAAGAAAGCAGAGATCTGGAGACGGTAGCCTCCAGCAAAAGCTAGAGGTTTCTGGAAAATTCAAGCATGAAAACTTATTTTTAGCAAAGCCCTTGGGCTATTTCCTTGTGCAATTTGTTTTCGAAAAAAATTGCGGAATTTTCAAAAAGTGCGGAATTTCGCAGTTTTTTTCGCAAAAAACGCAGATTTAAGCCGTTAACCAACAATAATGCCCAAATAACGCAAGAATTGGGTATAATCACCTTACAATAACGCCCAAAATGTGTATCACCACCTTAACAAATAGATTTTGTTAAGATATGTTATGATAGATTTTCAACAAGACAGAGATTTGAGAAATCCAAAAGATGCAAATCCCTACCCCAGAAAAAACGTCCATAGGCCTTTATTTTGCGGGCCACTGTTTGGCATAATTCGGTTCACTAATGCAACTATTATGTACATGATAAAGTAACGACTATTCAAGCAATATGTTCAAGCATTGTTGCACGCCTAAGTAACGCTTTAACAAATAAGGAAGATTAACTAAAATCTTCTTTAACAAAGTCCGAAACGTAGAACATACCTGGCAAAACCTTGTGGCAGTTCTCCAAGACCATACAAAGGATACAAGAAAGGGCTTTTACCATAACGGGCCAACGACTCCGAATACAGTTTAATCTTTTTCAAGGTTTCCGCACACGGCTGAGTTTTGTAGCTAAAACCGTTTACATCAACCCATCAATGCTTTAATTCGCAAAATACTAGTAGAAGCCCAAAACAGTGAGTTGGGCATCCCGATAGTATGAAAGAATTGCACGCAGGAATACGGCCAGGGTTTTCGAAAATCGGACATGCACATATCCAGCCAATTTTTATTTTCGGGCAAGTTTTTAAGTCCGACTGCGTAAAATCACAAAAATCGCTTTTCAACGTCAGGTCGTAAGTCAAAACGCCAACAGGCTAACTCTGCTTCGTACTGAGAGTTCTGTACAAAGCTGGGTTTTCTTTAGTTGGGGGTGGGTGGGTGGGCGCCCCCCCCACTCGACCCCTTCCCCCCCCACTTTTTTGGGCTCCCCCCCCCCACTTTTTTGGGCTTCCCCCCCACTCACTACAAGGTGCCCAGAAAATGTCAAATTTTAAAGATTTTTGGTCAAATTTTCAAAATTTTTCCGGCTGCGCCGGAATTTTCTGGTCAAACACCGTCTATTGTGGTACTAAAACTTTATTTCTGAGCATTTTCGAGCTTAGTTGTAGCCGTATTTGAGGAAACAAGTAATTTTTACGGTATTTTTAGCCCATTTTATTTCCTCCCCACTTTTGGTCTCCCCCCCACAAGTGGGAGGGGGGCTCCCCCAAACATTTTTGGCCTAGAGAAAGCCCAGCAAGGTACTGTGGTTCTCAATCCTTGTAGATATCTACACAGATATGTAGAGTTCATATTGCTTTGCCAAGACCAGACGTGCAGAAAGTAAAGTCACTAAGTCTCGCTCGTCTTTTCGCAAACTGCAGACGACGCTGCAAAAAGGTCGACGGTCAAAAATTAACCCCAGTAGATCATAACGGTAATTAGTTAGGATAGGCTTTGGACTGTATATTTTATTTAGATCGAAATCGGCGCACGTTCCTCCGCATTTTAGAAAACGCCGGACGATACTTTCAAAACTATAGACCGCTTCTGGTCAAACCGTTAATCCGCCGAAGTTGAAACTACTTACTCATCATTGAAGTAGAGTGCAAGAGCATGTCCAGTAAAATCACAGGTATCTCCATCCAACTCGAACTTTTTGTAGACATCCTCCATCGTATTCTTATGTGGATCAATGCCTTCCCAGGTGTCAGGCTTATCAAAGTCAAGACACTGAGCCCAGATCAGAAACTTTTTGAATCTAGTCTTTTCCATCATTCCAAGCAAACCTATACAGTACAGAAAAAACAAACAAAATTTATCTTAACATAAACCAATACAAATCATCTCCAAATAATACAGCATAGTGAAAACAGATAACAATCTATATAATTCAAGAGCGGATCCCAAGCCACATAACCCCTTATTGAGGTTACAAAATAAATGAAAGAATCTAAGAAAAATACCAAAAAAATTTTTGCGGCTTGCTGTATAAATTCTTAGCCACTCACAGGTCAGTGCTTACGGCAAGATGGTCTAGTTTTACTTAAGGTTGGCTTCTAATTTCATTTATGGTTCTGTGGATTTTAGCAACCAATACCGGTACATATATTATTTTGTTCCGTGAAGTTGCAAAATGACCACAGTATGCAGGGGGCATATCAAGGGTGGAATGAAATTTTTAGCAATTTTAATGCAAATTTCACCATTTTTCAGAAAAAGTCGGCCCGGACCTTTCTTATTCTCTGGCGGTCGGCGGACGAATCCAGTCTCCACCTATAAGTCCAACACACGTCTAGCTAAGCAATGGGGGACAAAACGGGAATCCCTGAATAGGGTCAAGACAGGGACAGCCGGAATTAATGACATATTGGACCCACAAGCTCGGTAGCATAATTTAAGAACCGGATGCTTCCAACTCCAACATGACTGAGGATAAATCAGGACTAAAAACCATTCGTTCTTACGTCCTTACAAGCCATATATACCCCGTGAAGTCAGAATCCATTTGGCACGCTGGTTAGGCGCCACAGGCAGCACGTGGAAGGATAATCGCTAACTGTATCGACCACAGCATGAAGGAAATCTCCAACCAGACGCGGATTCTTCTGTTCCCCTAGAGTCCAGACCCTCAACCCCCATTTCAAAATCCTGGACACGCCGTCTCATTTTTTCAAACAAAAATAATTCATTATATACATGTATATTAATAAAAACAAACTTTTATCTCTTTGCCTTTCCATTTCTGACAAACTAATACAATGCAAACACTGCTCTAACTTGTTGCCAATGCTTCTGTTTCATCGGCAGGAACCTTATATACTTTGCCAGCCTTATAAACAAACGATCCTTCGATAGACTTGAATTCCAGATATCGAGTAACGCCTGTGTGGATAAGCAGCTTTACAAGAGTACCTAAACAACCAGTTACATAATATATAATCAGTAAATCACCCATATTGCGATGTTGGCTTCCAAGAAGGATTTCTTGGGTTCTCGTGGGGGAACTACTGTTTTGGTACTGGGTGGGTAATTTCGAGCCGTCCGACTTTCCGACCCCCGGCTCCGTACCCACTACCCCTGCCCCTCCCCAAGTTTTTCAAAACACGCCTATTCTCTCAAACTTGGATTCTCCCGAATTTGACCTCTAATTTTCCTGTCTTACGTACTCGTGCTTATCTCTATCGTAATGATCCTTGAGCAAAATTTAGTTATAGTAACAGAGTTAAAAAATCCTTATCAGTTTAGTAAATCTATCAGCTACTACAATTTCAGTACACTTTCTTTGTGCTAATGATAAATTTAAACGCCCGCGCTTCGCGCTGGTTAAAAAATTTTTCTTCTGGCCAATTTTTTCCAGGGGGCAAAACGATTTCGGGGGTGCCCCCCCGTATCTACGCTAGTGATTGGGGGCTCAAAAAAGTGGGGGTGAGGCCAAGTTGGAGGGATGTGCTCGAGTTGCTCGAGTGGATGACCATAAGGACTCACCACACCCCTTCCCTCCATTCAAATAAACTCAGCTTGTTTATTAACTTTAATAACAACTATATTATCAAAATAACAAACTCATTTCGAGAGATTTGCAGAGCTGGGTTACTTACCATTGGCCATCAAGAATTTTGGGATCAAGTCCACATTCCAATCACGAGGACGACCAAGATCTTCAGGCGGTTCGACGCCTGGCTTGAAACGTTGGTACAGCTAAAACTACTCAAAGTGCCCAAGTTATTCCAAAACTTAACGTTCGTTGCTATAGGACACAGTGCGTCCAGTTCTGGCTGACAATCACCAGTGTGGTCCTTATCTGGAAGCTAGCAGAGGAGCCTAACTTCTTCATAAGTTAATAGTCTTGCTTCAATAGAAAAAACTAGGCCCTGATTCAGACTGCCAGTAGATTTTTCCCAGCACCGCAAGTGCAATATATAAAGCGCTTGAAAAATGCTTCTCCGATAAAAATATGTTAGACTTATATTAGGGATCGACCGGAATTCCGGTTCCGGTTCCGGTACTTTTTGGTTCCGGTTCCGGTTCCGGTTTTTGAAAACGTACCGGAACCGGAACCAATTTTAGCCTATGATCGAAAGAAAATTTTATTAAAATTTTCAAAAATTTTGTTAAACTTTTTGAAAAACTGCGATTCTTTTCTTACCAGAATATGATTTATTCAAAAATTTTCGCCTGCGGCGCTATTGCATTAGTTAGAATGTTTAGAATTTATAACAAGAATAAAAATGTATATATATATACAAGTAATTAAAATGCTCCTCCGGAGCATGAAAAAGTAATATGGGTGGTGGTGAGGTTGTAAAGTCAAGAGAGGACTAGTCTTAAAAATGCTTAATATGGGGCTAGGTTCAAAAAAGAAGAGGACTAGGTTGTGGGCGAATTAATATGGGCACAGCTTCGCCGAGCAACCCATATTCGCGGACTGAAGAAGTTATACACATACACAAACGTATACCAGTGTTTAGATTTAGTTACGGTGCGTAAATAATATATACAACTCTGATTAACGAGTTTTAATGGAAGCAAACATTTCTTTCAACAAACTCTTAATATTAGTGTGCATTTTAACCATTTATAAGAAAAGCCTATATTTCAACAATAATTTCAGGACTCTCCGACGATCTTCTATTTCCGTTGAACCGCTAGCTTTACAATCATAGCCTTGGTTTTTTTCTCGTTGCTTGCCGTAGTCCAGCACAACCAAATTACTATATAGTTGACGTATATATACCTAGCTAATCTAACTTTTTATCAAGCAACTTGCAGCGATTGTTGAACTGCTGGAATTGTTGTTATTGCCGACATTAATCGCTTTGTATATGACAATCGCCATGGCGAAGCGTGAAAGCCCGCGAATATGGGTTGCTCGGCGAAGCTGTGCCCATATTAATTCGCCCACAACCTAGTCCTCTTCTTTTTTTGAACCTAGCCCCATATTAAGCATTTTTAAGACTAGTCCTCTCTTGACTTTACAACCTCACCACCACCCATATTGCTTTTTCATGCTCCGGAGGAGCATTTTAATTACTTGTCCTTCTGTCGTTTTAAAGGTTCCCTTTCCAGTTGTGTGCTTACTTATATAAGGAGCTTGAAAAATGCCGTAGGCAATTTGTATGCAAAATTTTAGCCTTCCAGCTATCTCCAGCAGCTTGAACCGGGAACAGCTTCAACTTTGAACCAGTTGCACCAACCAACCAAGCACCCACCCACAAGTCGGTGGGACCACTTTTCGTGGGTGGTATAATGACAAAAGTTGATCGCCTCGCCAAGGGCTTTCATTTGATACCCAACTTGACCACTTTTGAAGACTTTCATTTTTGACCCACACCGGACCCACTGTGGGTGGGGCACCCACCCACAGGTCGGTGGAGCCACTTGTTGTGGGTGGCATAATGACAAAAGTTGATCGCCTCGCCAAGGGCTTTCATTTGATACCCAACTTGACCACTTTTGAAGACTTTCATTTTTGACCCACACCGGACCCACTGTGGGTGGGGCACCCACCCACAAGTCGGTGGGGCCACTTTTCGTGGGTGGTATAATGACAAAAGTTGATCGCCTGGCCAAGGGCTTTCATTTGATACCCAACTTGACCACTTTTGAAGACTTTCATTTTTGACCCACACCGGACCCACTGTGGGTGGGGCACCCACCCACAGGTCGGTGGAGCCACTTTTTGTGGGTGGCATAATGACAAAAGTTGATCGCCTCGCCAAGGGCTTTCATTTGATACCCAACTTGACCACTTTTGAAGACTTTCATTTTTGACCCACACCGGACCCACTGTGGGTGGGGCACCCACCCACAGGTCGGTGGGGCCACTTTTTGTGGGTGGCATAATGACAAAAGTTGATCGCCTCGCCAAGGGCTTTCATTTGATACCAAACTTGACCACTTTTGAAGACTTTCATTTTTGACCCACACCGGACCCACTGTGGGTGGGCGCTGTGGGTCAGGGGCCACATCCACCGACCTCGGCAGTATGCTCATCGTTTTCCGCGACCCCGATTTACTATATATGGGTACCACCAAACGGCCGAAAAACGCCATTTTTAGTGACTTTTAGGCCATTTCTAGTAAAAGTGGGACTTAGAAACTTTTCGCCCAAACAGGCCAAAAAATGCAAAGTTTGGGCCCATCTCCTGAAAGCTACAGAGCGAAATTAAAAAATCCCCCTCGTTACTTTGAGCGCATAGTCCCAAATATTCAAATAAAATAAACCAAACCGATCTAGCTGCTAGCCTGTGAAAAAAAGTTGATTTCAACCGAAGTGCCAAAATAGCGAAAGTCCGACTTTGGGGCCTTGGCACAGAGCCAAAGTTGGCCGAGTGCCAAAATGACCTTCGTTTGGTAGCATGGGGGGATACTGTCTACCAACATATCATAGTAGCATTGGACCAAAATGCCCACATCGTTCCAACACTTCGCTAGAAAATGCACTTCCAATAAGCGTTATTAACCGAGAAAAAAAACAACCGCACGGTAACTATCGCCTAGTGCAAAATTTCGAAGTTCCGAATTTTAACCAAAAGTATGGTGATACTTGTAGTACTACTCGAGTACTTTACGATGGTAACCTTTTTACCCCTCCCGGACCTCTAATTAGCTGGCACCAGGCCCACACGGTCTCCAGGGGCCGCGCAGACGCCTTTACACCCATATTATGTAGGGGCGTGTATCGCGCCCCCTACATAATATATATATATATATATATATATATATATATATATATATATACTATATATTATATATACAAGTAGGAAAAATGCTCCTTGCAGTCGCATGAAAAAGTTAATATGAGCTATGATGGTCAACATTTAAATGTGTCAAGGACAAGATTTAAAATGTTTAATATGAGCCAACATCTAAATAAGTAGAGGACAAGATGTAAACGGCTAATATGAGCCGCTACGTTTCTCTTGGGCTCATATTGACGCTCATTTAGCTTTTGCTTACTTTTAATCCAACACTGAAATGGCTTGCATGAATAACGACGCATAAACATTAATTTTGCAAAGCTGTACGTAAATGTTTTCTTCTCCACCGCTACATCCAAGTACACATTTAAGGCCACCATATAAGTCAACAAAACGAAACCGAAGTCCAATCTAATGAAGAAACGAAAATGTGGAACTTACACATGTTGTGAAATCTTGAGAAATCACATTTGAAGTTATCATCGCAATCATCACATTAATTCAATATTCCCAAGCCAATCAAATCGTTTATAAACACTGATGCTTATATGCCAACCGTAAACTGTATATATGTTTGCCATTTTAGTCGCGTCAATATGAGCCCAAGAGAAACGTAGCGGCTCATATTAGCCGTTTACATCTTGTCCTCTACTTATTTAGATGTTGGCTCATATTAAACATTTTAAATCTTGTCCTTGACACATTTAAATGTTGACCATCATAGCTCATATTAACTTTTTCATGCGACTGCAAGGAGCATTTTTCCTACTTGTCCTCCGTCTAGTTTTTGGGAACGCTGCCATAACTGTGGCAGCAGCAATCACAAATCCCACCAGTGAATTCCCCATGCCCAATAAGCTTTGCATGCAAAATTTCAGCCTTTCAGCTATCTCCAGTAGCTTGAACCAGGAACTGGTTCAACTTTGAACCAGTTGAACCAGATCTGGCCAGCCATGGGTCAGATCAGCAAAGTAACACCACCAGTGAATTCCCCATGCCCAATAACCTTTGTATGCAAGATTTCAGCCTTTCAGCTATCTCCAGTAGCTTGAACCAGGAACTGGTTCAACTTTGAACCAGTTGAACCAGATCTGGCCAGCCATGGGTCAGATCAGCAAAGTAACACCACCAGTGAATTCCCCATGCCCAATAACCTTTGTATGCAAGATTTCAGCCTTTCAGCTATCTCCAGTAGCTTGAACCAGGAACTGGTTCAACTTTGAACCAGTTGAACCAGATCTGGCCAGCCATGGGTCGGATCACCAAAGTAACACCACCAGTGAATTCCCCATGCCCAATAACCTTTGTATGCAAGATTTCAGCCTTCCATCTATCTCCAGTAGCTTGAACCAGGACCTGGTTCAACCTTGAACCAGTTGAACCAGATCTGGCCAGCCATGGGTCGGATCAGCAAAGTAACACCACCAGTGAATTCCCCATGCCCAATAACCTTTGTATGCAAGATTTCAGCCTTTCAGCTATCTCCAGTAGCTTGAACCAGGAACTGGTTCAACTTTGAACCAGTTGAACCAGATCTGGCCAGCCATGGGTCAGATCACCAAAGTTACACCACCAGTGAATTCCCCATGCCCAATAACCTTTGTATGCAAGATTTCAGCCTTTCAGCTATCTCCAGTAGCTTGAACCAGGAACTGGTTCAACTTTGAACCAGTTGAACCAGATCTGGCCAGTTATGGGTCGGATCACCAAAGCTACACCACCAGTGAATTCCCCAGGTCCAATAACCTTTGTATGCAAAATTTCAGCCTTCTAGCTATCTCCAGTAGCTTGAACCAGGAACTGGTTCAACTTTGAACCAGTTGAACCAGATCTGGCCAGGCATGGGTCGGATCACCAAAGTAACACCACCAGTGAATTCCCCATGCCCAATAACCTTTGTATGCAAAATTTCAGCCTTCCAACTATCTCCAGTAGCTTGAACCAGGAACTGGTTCAACTTTGAACCAGTTGAACCAGATCTGGCCAGCCATGCGTCGGATCACCAAGCCTACATTAGCCATCCCGTTTTTGGCAAGATTTTCCGTGTCAAACCGGTTTTGACCTGAATTATCCAATCAGACGAAACCTGACATCACCAAATGTGATGCTGAATTTTTTCTTGAGCTTTTTTAAGCTGTAAACAAAAACAAAGTCAAATATTTGTTATTTCTACTTATGCGAACTTACGTATATACGTATACATTTATTTCTCCTTTTACGAATGTCTATATTTAAGATGAATACGTACTAACATTTAGCTGCATTAGCTCTACTTCCGTATGTAATAGAAAGCAAGCAGAGTATCCGAGTGGAGAGTATATATTCTAATTATTATTAATCTTATATATTTACGTAGTTTAGGTTTGCCAAAGGACTTTACAGGTGTAAGCTAGTTTGTCGGGGAAAGTGGTAATTTCTGGTTTCATCCAGTTTTTTTCCATTCATTTTCCATTCCTATACTCTGACAACCGGAGTTGAAGACTAAAAACGTTGGATCTTCCGTGTGGGGGGAACGTGTTAATTTACGTATACACCGGTTTATACTGATTTTCTGCGTTGTTGTTTGTTAAGCATCATCTCTTAACGTATACATAATATTGAGCTACCCTTTCTGGTTTTTGTGTTGTTTTCTGTGGAGATGAAAGTTTGAATTATATATATGTTCTAATATATATATATATATATACGTATATATTAGGGATCGACCGGAATTCCGGTTCCGGTACTTTTTGGTTCCGGTTCCGGTACTTTTTGGTTCCGGTTCCGGTTTTTGAAAACGTACCGGAACCGGAACCAATTTTAGCCAATGATCGAAAGAAAATTTTATTAAAATTTTCAAAAATTTTGTTAAACTTTTTGAAAAACTGCGATTCTTTTCTTACCAGAATATGATTTATTCAAAAATTTTCGCCTGCGGCGCTATTGCATTAGTTAGAATGTTTAGAATTTATAATAATAATGTCTAATCTATCGTTGTTATGAATAATGTATACATTATAAAATAACAATAAGTAATATATATACTTAAAATCAGATTAATAGATAGCACAAGCACAAGTCCGCCGACACTTTTAAATTTAAGTATTGGTAGAAGATACCTAATGCTATGAAATCATTAAAGCTTTGGCGTAGACCTACGCTATTTCAGAATTATACAGTGCACTGTTGTTGCATGATCAAATGTCAGTTTAAGCTTAAATTTGATCGTTTTCATTGTTTAAATAGCATGGACAACATAAGTTTATTGCATGTTTGTTCAGTAATTAATTTATTACGGAGATTAACAGAATTATATATTAAAAAATTACGGATGGAACAAAAAACAAGGGTTTTTAAAAATATTTTGAAGAAACGTCATTTAAATTTCAAAGTCCAGATGAAGCTAGCCAAAAAGGAGAAATTTCGTTTAATTCAACTTAGAGAATTTGTTTAATTCAACTGTTTGTGAATCCTGTGAAAAACTTTTGGCTTATATGATTAATGGATGAAAATTTATATATGTATTGCATGCAACCATGCAAAAGCCATTTGCATTTTACTCAGAAAACTCCAATAACAAAGTAATTATATATACTAAGTTTTAATGACAAGCTAAGGAATTATATAAAAGCCGATGTTCTAAACAAGTTTAGCTTATGTAGCTGATGTTTATACCTAAGTTCATAGCCAAATACAGCTAGATTAGATATTATATTACGAAATTTGTTCAAGATTTGTAATTTTCGGAATATTTATTTTAATTTTGTCTTGAGTACGGAGAGAATAAAAGTAGACTAAAATTGTAACAGGAATCTCTCATTTTCTAAAAATATCAATGGCGGCATAATTTTTTCGCGACAATTTTTTATTTTGATTTGACAATGCTGCAACTTTTCTTGAGGCTCTAGTTAAGTTAAATGAACTTTTTGATTATGACTAGAAATTATCAGGCAAGCCAGATAAAAACTAAACATGTTTATGACTTATTTTGTCGAAGGAGCAGTTGCCGGTGCTCGCAAAAATTTCGCGGAATCAATTTCTATCTACTTATTTAGCTTAATTTAAGGGTCAGCTTAACCAAGTAATAAATCAAATTTTATTTGCCATTAAATCTCCTTTAAGTCAACTTGCTTTCGATTAAATTATTCATCGAAATTCGACAATGTAAAATATAGATGCCGTTTATTCATAGAAAATGTGGCCCATGTCAAGTTAAAAGTCACTTTTTGATTCGTTCTGATCTACCACTTGATTTTCTTGAAGCTTTTATTTTCATGGGGGTTCTTGGGGTTCTGGGGGTTCTTAATTTTTTTGTAAAGATTTGATCTATAACTATGTTTAGTTTCATTTTTTGATGGGGGTTCTGGGGGTTCTTGGGGGTTCTTAACTTTTCGAAGAGATTTGATCCGTGACTACATATATTTAGTTTCAAATTTTTGATGGGGGTTCTTGGGGTTCTGGGGGTTCTGAAATTTTTTTCAGGAGATTTGATCCTCTACTGCTTAGTTTTAAGTGTTTGTTGGAAATTCTGAGGGTTCTGGAGTCCGGGTGTACCGAAAAGTGTGCGCGTTGTCTGGGCTTAAATTAAGGACGAACTTGTTGTTCTTGTCGTCAGCTTTCGATTGATACCCATATTGTGGATATTGGATGTTTCATACACAGAATTTTCAGTCTAAGTTTATGAGAAAAGCCAGGAGGACCCCCCCCCCAGTACATCCGGTTCTATGCTACAAATTTGATGACTGAGATACATATATACACATTATAAACATATCATGTCTGCTGAAGTACCTGCTGAAGGAAATGATCCGCAACGTAGTCACGTACAAATCAAAGTCCTGGATGCAAACGCATGAAAAAATTTGAGAACCTCCTTTTTTTCTGATGGGGGTTCTGGGGGTTCTAACTTTTATCTTGACATGGGCCGAAAATGTGCTCGAATAATATAAATCTATATAGCATATTTATACCGTGTATAATTAAAATCTTAAAGCTATAGTAAAGTTAAACTATGCTATAAGACAAAATTCTCTTAATAAATTGCAATTTCATGTTTTCGCATTGAAATAACTATATAAAATAAAATTCAAACGTTATTACAATGTTGTAGTAACTACAAAACAGCGAAAAATTGAGCAAAATTTGTCCAAAACGTCAGAAAAAAATTTCGATTTTTGTAGTGTTAAAGAGCTGGTTCCGGTTCCGGTTCCGGTTCCGGCTTTTTAAAGCCAGTTCCGGTTCCGGTTCCGGTTTTTTGGAGTTCCGGTCGATCCCTAGTATATATATATATATATATATATATATATATATATATATATATATATATATATATATATATGTGTGTGTGGTGTGTGTGTGTGTGTCCATTATATATATACGTATTGCTTAAGCAAGCAATCAAGACGTTTCCTTGCTTAGAAGTCATGTACTGTCTTAGGGCAACTAGTGGGAGCTGCGCAATTTTGTGTCAATCCCACCGATCTCTGTAGACAAGTCTCTGGGCTCCCGGCCTGACCCACCCTACCCTATCCTGCCTAATTCTACTTTTAGGATTTTTAATTTTTTAATTTTTTCTTCCTCAGTTTTTCTGCTCTTTCATTCATTTCAGATAACAGTGACGGATCTGTTGCATCATCAGCTGTCCCGAGAGGATACCATCGACTGTGAGCCTTCCCAGCTGGATGTGATCCTCTACGATCATCGGACGCCACCCTGTCTGGCCGTGGACGAGTCAGACCACCCACCGTGCGCCCCGATCTCTGTGGGTGGTCCACCTGTGGGTACGGACTGCATTGATGGTGGTCTGGCTCCGGCTCCTTTGATGTCGCCGCCACCAGTTGCGGTTTCCGCTGGTCCGGTTTCCTCAGGCAAACGGTGCAAAAAGTTGTCCGGGAGCGCCAGTGCTCCGGAGGAAAACTTTGCCAAACTGTTGCTGGAAAAGTTGACCGCTGCTGAATTTCATAGTGTACGACTGTTAACAGGTACATTTTGTAGGGTATTTTGTTGGCTTATGCATGTGAGTTTGTGTATGTGTGTGTTTACTGTTTATGTATCTCGGTTTTATTTTAGTCGGGGGGGGGCGCCCCCCACCCCCAACTTTTCCGGTTGCCACCCCAAGTGGAGCCTTCCCCGCCCCGACTTTTTTGGGTTTCCCGCAGCACTCGTAAACTTGAGTTGATCAGAGAATTGAAAAAGTTTTAAAGATTTATGGTCAAAAACTTAACATATTTTCCGGCTTCGCCAGAATTTTTTGATCTAAAATTGCCGTTTCTAGTGCTAAATGGACTTTTTGAGCACTTCTAAAACAGCATATTACGTACTTACGTATGTAGAAAACAGGCCAATTTTACAGTTTTTTGACGATTTCAGACCGCTGTAGGTTCCCCATTTTTTTGCCTTCAGAACTAGTATTTGTCAAGTCAACTCGTTTATTACTTAAATCGCCGGCTTACAAAAACACAAACAAGTTCATGACAGTATCCCTAGTGCCGATGTTAGATAGAACATCCGCCGATAAATCTATTTGGTAAGAGTATGACAAGCGCTAAACGCTCCTTTAGTCCTCTATTTAACTTATCAAATCCGGCGCTTTCATCATAGAAAACTAATGGAAAACGCCTTCCCTCCAGTCACTTAGACAAAAGCGTTAGTCCGAAACAGGTGTGAGAGCCAGTGGGCGCTGTGAGAACTTATTCCCTGGAGCTCCTGCCTGGATGTCCACGAAGGTCAGCCAGCTCGACTCTATCTGTGCTGCAAGGTAGCCAGAAAAGCTTTTAACAGGTTTTATTCAAACCTTTCTGACTGTGCTGTGCTATGCACACAAAGAGGCCTGTAGTGCCGGCGGATCAACGCAGAGATACAACAGCATTTACGTCAATCATGGAAATGAAGTCACGCGAAGGCTTAGAAAAGTAATGAAAAACGCCTAACTAAGGACAAAAGCCTTAGTTCGAAAGAGGAGGGAGCGAGTGGGCACTGTGAGAACTACTTATTCCCTGGAGCCCCTGCCTGGATGTCCACGAAGGTCAGCCAGTTCGGCCCTGTCTGTGCTGCAACATAGCCATTAGTTTTCTATAATTAATGCCATGCATCCTTCGTAGATCCGCCTGCCAGTCCGCGTTTACTTCATTTTCTTGATGCTTTACTTCATTTTCTTGATGCAAATCTATCTGGAACATCTGTTGGCATAATTTACAATGACTGTCCGGTTGGTTAGCAATATGTAATGTTTTAAAGCTAACTTTGGACACTTTTTGCATATATAGAGTGAGTCCCTTGTCCCTGTTTTTTGCCAAGTCCTCCAAGTGTCGGGTAGGAACAGTCGTTGTCCTTTGCCAGGTATATATATACTTACTTTAAGATACTTTAAGATGGAGACAGCCATGGCTGATCAGTAAAAATTGGTGGCTGTGCGTTCGTCTGGCTCCGTTGTATATAATGTCATAGATCCACAGATACCCGAGAATCCTACTGTCTTCAACCAGACACAGCCAGCAATAGCAGCAGCTGCAGCTACACGGCAGTTACCCCATGGACACAAGAAGGGCAAACAGCGAGCCATTCACCCACTGGGAAAACTGTCCATATTGCTTTTGGTTTTGATAGGAGAGGGTGAGGAGGGAGATGGCAGCATATACGTATTTACTTGGGCTTGCGAAAGGCCTGCTTGCGTCTGGAACTCTATGAAACCACCATCATAACATTGCTTTAATGTGAAGTTACATGGTTTTTGTGCAGAGTCTGCAAGAGTCAGAAATGCTCCATCTAGAAAAACTACGGCATTAGAAAAAAACTACGGGGATTCAGAAAGTACAAACAGCATCCTTGCGTAGTGACTGACCGCGCAGGACCACTTTTATGAAAAAACTATAAAAATTCCTGTAATTTCTACGAGACTCTTTTTAAGAGTGAACTGAATAGTCTTACAAACTGGTAACACTTTGCAACCTTGCTGGTTTTGGATAGCGTGAGCGCTCGGTAATGCATTTCTAGTCGAATCTACGGTTTGGCATTCCGATTTCCAATATTGGCTCAAATTATTACTATGCTAAATAGAAGTTTGCAGTGGGATATACAGGACATTTTTTAGGGATTTTTCCGGGAGGGGGAGTGTTTTGCAAAAATGAGCCAAAATTTGCTATTTTTGACGTATTTTGCAGCTGGAAACTCAGAAATTTCTCAAAACTACTTAGGCTAAAAATAGCCATTTTTACAGAAAGATCTCCGGTGGTGAAGCCGGAAAATGTTGGAAAACTTGCCCATTTTTGGCAAAAATGTAGATGTCAATAAGGGAGAAGCCCAAAATCCCGGGGGGATTTCGGGGCGCGCCCCCTCTACGTACTTAATATTGTTTTGATCAGACATTATTTCTTAGACGTGTTTGACCATACGTATTTACCTGAGTCCTGAACCTATTTATAGTACCTATAAATCGTGTTCTATAATATCTGAATGAGTCATTCTATCAAATTTCTTTTGCGGGAGGGCAGTTTAGTCGCCCCTCCTCTTCTCCCATAACCAACCGGGGCCCAAATTTAGTTAAACCAACCAGTACGTACGTTATAGTCGTTAGCACTTACTTATTTATTGCGACTCTGTCTTGTCCTAAATGAAATGAGTCATACTTATGTATCTGTTTATAGTTTCTATCTATCTGTCTCTCTGTCCCGTGAGTGATTTGATACCGGCCTGGCCAGTTAACATAAACATTTGTGGGTCACTAATTGCTTAGTCATCGCGTTACCATATGGTAGCAGTTTATGACTGGCTTTATGTCACCCCCCCCCTCCACCCCCCCCCCCCCCAGTACTCCAGGTGGTGCCTGATGTGTGACTCATTCTGGTCATAGATTCTAGGTTTACGGTTTGCTCTTGTAGTCACTATATATATGTGGTCTTTGGTCTTTTTCTGACTGTGAGAACTTACTACGAAAGTTTATGGCTTAGCTTTGTGCTAAGCAAAGGTTGTGAATTGTGCGCCATCTGGCACAAATAAATTGCATGAATCATCGTGCGGCATAAATGTATGTGTACGTATGGTAGTTTTCGGGTTGAGGTTTTGATGATTATCCTCTACTCACTCACACACATAACAATGACGTTGTGTATTTGATGATCCAGTTAATCGTTCGTATATATATATATATATATATATTATCTTTGGATGGTTAGAGAAGATGGATTTAGTAGTCACTTTTTAGGGACATAAAATAATGTATACATTTATTTCTTTTTTGAAGACCGAGAGAAGAGAGGGAAATGGAACCACCCGATGGTGATTAACTCAGACTTTCTGATGACAGACAGGCTGATTTATGTCTTAAAATTTATTTCCTTTCGTATTCTTTTTCCCTATTCTGTTTCTACACTCAGAGTTGGCGCCGGGTCCGGGTACCCGCGGGGACCCGCGGGTACCCGCGGGCCGGGCCGGGTCCGGGTCCAACTTTAGGACCCGCGGGTCCGGGTACCCGCGGGTCCAAATCCGGGTCCGGATCCAAAATACTGAAGAAAACTGAATTTTGGTACATTTAGGGTGTTAAAACATTACAATTTGTTGTATAAAAGGTTGGTAGAACGGATGTGTTAGACATTGAGATACAATGTTCAGTTGTTTAGTTGAGGTCTTTCTGATCTATGCTGCTATGCTGGGCTTATACTAGAATTGGAAGTAGAAATATGAGTTATGACAACTCGAATTGATAAGTTAGCATAAAAGTTTGCAATGCACGCAAAACTTAATCAAGTAAACAAGCTCAAGGGCATTGTTTTCAACTAGAAGCTACCAAAAAGTCGTTCAAATTCTTTCCTCCAGAGCATTCGTAACTTATCCGACTGACAGTCTCACACTGTCTGTGGACTATCACAAAACTTGTACTGCTTTTGTTAGCCCTAGCACTCAAAAATTGTCGTGAGGCGTAAAATAAGAATGCAGTGAAATTTATGAGTGCAGTGATTTGAAATGCAAACTGGTACGTTTTTTACAACCGGGTACCCGGATCCGGGTCTGGACGGGTCCGGGTTCGGCATAACGGTTCCGGGTCCGGGCCGGGTCTGAAAATTTGGACCCGGAGCCAACTCTGTCTACACTGAAATTTCTGTCTCCAACTTAAGGTGAAATGCATCATCATTCCAACTTTGGTGTTTACAAACGCTTATTTTGTTTCCAATGAGAAACCTATACTGTTATATACGTACTGTTGATGATCAGTAACCATGAATTTCTGTAGCGTGGTGGTAGGGTGGTGGTAGAAACCTGAAGAAGTTTAACACAAAGACAGATAAACATGATTGATTACGTATATTACGTATGCAATGGTTAAAATATTTGGATCTTTTCCGGATAACCCACCCCAGGCAAAGATTCCGTAAAACTTGATCAAGTGAGAGCTGAAATTTGGTATGGGTATGCATTCGACCACGCTGAACTCAAATATCGCAAAACTTTTTGATTTAGCGAAATTAGATTTTTTTCGATTCGTAAGAGGGGGACCAAGGGGAACCGAAAAATGTTTTGTCTTCGATTTTGCTGAAAAGTTGTATTCAGGGGTTTTCGAGGTCGCAGAACACGAGTCTGAAGTTAGTTTTTCGATTCAGTTTTTCGTTAGCTCAGTATAGTTTACATCCTAAGCTTACAGCTTTAGCTTCTACTGAGCTAACGGAATCGAAACGGATTTCAGATGCGTGTTCTGCGACCTCGAAAACCCTTGAACGCAACATTTCAGCAAAATCGAAGACAAAAAATTTTTGGTTCCCCTTGGTCACCCCACTTACGACTCGAAAAAAATCTAGTTTCGGGAAATCTAAAAATTTTGCGATATTTGAACTCAGCGTGGTCGAATGCATACCCATACCAAATTTCAGCTCATTTGATCAAGTTTTGCGGAATCTGGGCCCTGGGGGGTATCCTGAAAAGATCCAAATATTTGTGCTTTGCAACTTTCCAAAAATTGTCATACAGGTTACATTTGGCGCAGACAATATCCAAGGTACGTATTTCTGGTCAGGTTAGTGGATGACAGGGTTGGGAGTCTCGGTCTCGGACCGGGACCGGAAATTTTTTTAAAACATCTAATTTCTGCGAAAATTTTAAATCAACGTTTGACAATTAACTACCGAGGTGCGGAAACCATATGTTCATGTGTTAAAGAACCTAATACTATATAGATCTAAGCCTCAAAAACTGGAAGAAAATAAGTTTAAGCTAAAAATTGTGTGGATGATAAATCTATAGAGTGCTGTTTTTGACCCAGGAATTGCTGACGAACCCACGAACCCCAACCCACGATTCATAACCGGGGGAGGGGTGCCGGGGACATGGCCCATCCCAAATTATGGATTTTAATTTGACCATTTGGGCGTCTACAAAATATATGTGTACGTATGTGTGTCTATTTTAGAGTGACTACTTGGCAGATTAGTCACAGAGACATACGGTGGATGACTAATCCTTGGCGCCGTAAAACTAGTATTTATCCTTTTGATTGGGCTTGATCTTTATGGCTTGAATTAAACCTATTCATTTGTGCAGGACCGGATACCCTGTTCCAAGCCCCTTCGGTTAGGCTGTCGTCTTAAGGTAGTGGTGGTTATGATTATTGTTGTGACACATACGTAATGTAAACAGTTGGTTGGAAGTGGATTAGGTACAGTTTTTAGACACTTAGCTGTGATAAAGGAGATTTTTGTGGTTTGTAGGAGGGTTGAGAAGGGTTTTCAGAATGTAATGGTTTTATTTCAATGTTTTTGAGAGGATTTACATATATAGCTTTCCATTCCTTGTCCAGGGGCCAGTTTCATAAAAATGTTCTCGAGTTCTCGAGTCTAGTAGCTAAACTACGCTGGAAGTTTTTGAGCTCCGCAAGTCGCATTGAAAATAACGCTGAAAAAGTTCTCGAGTTCTCGAGTCAAGTTCTCTGGTCGATTTCGACCAGAGAAAATGTCTCCAACTTGAGACCTACTCGAGAAATTTTTGAAAATATAAATTTGTAAATTTTTTCTTCCTGCTTCAATAACTTGTATATATAATTGACTGAATAAATCACCATGAAATTTTCCGTAGATACTTTAACATATAATTTTTAATAGAGAAGAGATTGTTGTTACTGAAAACAGACTACTCGAGAACTTGAGAACTCGAGACGGTTTTTTTATGAAACTGGCCCCAGGTGTCTGGAATGGATTAGTGTTTCTTCGATTCCTGATCATATGAATTGAGTCTTTCCAAAGAAAGTTGTCTGACTTCGACAGCTAATATATTATAACTATTAAGTATGTATGGATCAACGAACGAATGTTTTGTGTGACTTGCTGCTTCTGTGTAAAGCGTTTACGTACATACGTATAGCTCTCTTGTGGTGGAAAAGTTTTGTGACAAACAAACTTTAGTGAAAACCGGCCAAAATTTGAATTTTAGGAGGTGAATTTTTTGTGAATAAAATTTTATCGGAAAACGATTTTTACGATATAATCTCTAATCTCAACAGAAAGAAAGCTGTAGAAGTTGAAGCCGATTTTTTGTTGCGTGACTTATATATATACTTGATATGATACGTACGTACCTTTCTTTGAATATTCTAGTAGATTTCTAGAGCAACTTTCCTATATCTCATCTCATTGTTCCTATAGTCTACTACAATTTTCTCTATGATGACTGTTCTGCTCGGAACTTTTTGTTTCACAATGAAACAACGCCAGAATCTCTCTCTAATGAACTTATGTAATGAGGGGAATAGACTGAGACTCAGACGGGGAGGGGGGGGGGTGAGTCATATCTTACTAACCGTTTTTCCTGATGTTTTTCTTCTGTTTTTCACTTTTCCCCGGGTTGGGTTATACTCATCCCAGACAGAAATTAGATTATTCCAATGTATGAATAAATGCTGCTGAACGGGTGTGGTGTCGGGGTTGTCTTTTTTGTTGTTTGTAGGCTGAAAAGTTATCCTGTAAAATATGAGTGTGCCTTTTCTTTCTGTTGATGTTAAGGTTATATATATATATATATATATATATATATATATATATATATATATATACTAAGCTTGTGTGAGGGTACGGTAGGCTGCAAGAGCAGACAAAGTTATGTGAAACTTTTTGGTGTTCCAAAGTTTGTGCATTGCGCAAGGATTACGCAACTATTGTTGAATCAAATTATAATATACGTACTTATCTGGGCTAATGTTATGTAGCTTAGTCATAAGTTTTTGAAATCTGGAGGATCCAAAAAAATGAGCTTGATACATACACTACATAGGTTTCCTTTTTGTCCCTGTTCCTGGATTCTTTTTGTACCATATAGTGCTTCCGGAAATTCAAAAGCTATGAGTTCACCTTAAATATGTAGAGTCTGAGCAAGTTACGTATGTATACTACTTGTATATATGGGCACCTGTTTAGAATAGGAAATTCTGGACAGTGAAAAATGAAGCTGTGGTGAAATTTCAAGGCTACATATGTTCAATTTAATATATATTTTTCGTCTTTTAAATTTCAATTTTGTATAAATTCTAGGTGGAAATGGGCTTTTGCGCAACCCTATTTTTCGGGAGTTTCAATGAGTTTCAATAAATTGTCTGCATTATGTCTATGTTAGTGTATTTAGAGTGTTTTGCAGTTTTTGTATTGAAAACAGCAGTAGTTAGTTTGTTCTTATAGTCTGATATGACGTGTCTATAAATGTTTTTTACTTGAGTATATATAATCCCGAACCAAATATCTATATATTTATTTCATTTTTGAGATTTTTTCAGCATAAGTTTTTCATTTTTATTGCTGCTTTTTTGTGTCGCTCAGACAGATTTATTCCCAATGACTAAGTCATACTAACTGGTGCAGGAATAAGACATTTTTAGCATCCTTGAAGTTTTTCTAAATCTGGGAAAGTTTATATTATATTTACAATACGTTTGTGCACGTACGTATTTATATGTATATGTATGTGTATATATGTGTGTTTCTGCTTACTTGCATACGTTTGACTGTAGAATTGAGCTGTTAATATTTAAATTTGAAAAATTTTAGAGTTATATATATATATATATATATATATATATATATATATATATATATATATATATATATATATATATATATATATGGTTTTCCCGAAAATTCCAGTGTTGTAATCACTGTTACATCGTTTTTCCTCTACGTACGTATGTTTCTCAGTGACCTGAATGAGTCGTCAAAAACCCGATGATTCAATTTGTAGACAACTTTTGTACTATTTAGATTTTCTTATTTTCTGTAGAACTAAGCATTTTCTTTACATAAAGGGTGACCGACCAGCAAAGACAGTGACCTCTACTATGTGAAGTGTTGTCTATTTTGCACATAGATTTCATACTGGCTTTATTTTTTGTTTTACACACTTTTATATACGTGCGTTTGTGTATAAAAGCTTAATTTAAAGCTAGCCTTACCAGAGATGAAACCGAGTCACTATTTCCTGGCTCGGTGACCCGGTTGACCCCTGGCCCGATGACCCCGTATTTTTGAAATTTCAGGTGCAAGGTTGGAAATTTAAAATAGGTATATATACTTGGGGCTCCCAGGGTTTATTTAGGATAATAACTGTCGTAAAACATTTTATTTAGTTAAGGCTGAGAGTTTCACTCAGCGGTGATTCCGTTAAAAATATTTTTGGTTATGACTAGGATTATAGAACAAATCAGGCAGGAGGGCAAATAAAACCAAAGCAGGCTCCAATCCACAAGTTGCTGAAGGTACGCCATAATTGGAAAAGTGAACATCAAAACGCAGAAACTGTATATAATACACCTTATTTTACTACCATTTTTCTTACAACACACACGGATTTTAAATATACCTCAAAAATGAAAGCAATGATGAAGAATCGTCGCAATAGGCCCATTCTGGCACAATTTCGAAACCTTCAGGTTTCAAATAAGGATTTTCGAAATCTGGGCCCGCGTGTGGAATCAGTTTTTTAATCAAAATTCACGCATGGATATTCAAAATTATAAATTAAAACTTGACAGACAGGACACTATGTATTATGACGACGTTGCAGCGACTAGCATTTTGGAAATATCTGGATCAATTATCTATATATATTTATTTCTGTTGCTAGTTTTTGAGTGATTATTAAAGTTTCAGGTCGCAAATGGCAAAAATTCTTAGTAAATTTGCTTTTAATACCTAAGAAACTGTCCACAGCTAAAAATACCTGGTCCCCAGAACGGGTCAGAGCTCCAGATCGGGTTACCCTGTCCACTTAGTGACCCGAACTGACCCGGTAACCCGGCTTTATCTCTGAGCCTTACTCTTCATTTATACAGTTTATGTTGTCTTGATTTTTGCTTATCGTCCGTTCAGGTTCAACTGTAGGATATTGCGCAATATTGGCTTGTGAATGAAGTTAGTATGACTCAGACGGTAGCTTTGTTATGTTATGTGGCCTGCCGGCAGATACAAGAGCCTTTTTTGTGTATAACAAAGTCCTGAATTAAGCTACACGTTTCTCCCCTTGTCGCACGTAGTCGTGGTCCTTCGTGTTAACATGACACAATTTTGGTGCGACAAATGTAAACAAACTAAAGACCTTGGATGTGTAATGCTTTTGGGAGCTTCAGCTGCTTGTCTGTACGCTGTTGTGTGCGTTGTAAAGTTTCTGCGGTGGGAATACCTACTTTATATTTTAACTTCTTACTTGGTTGATGTGCTACAGTTTTGGCGGTTGGTATATATATATATATATATATATATATATATATATATATATATATATATATATTAGGTGATACATTGAGTGATCGGGTGTGTATTGCGGGGTACCTCGGGGTGACCACTAACCTGCCCCTTCCTTGCCCTGGTGTGCATGGAATTGATCTTACCAAGGATCATATGTCGTATATTGGGAAAAACCTTGCTGCTTCTGATGCTGTAAACAGTTTTTTGCAGAAATATGTACGTATAGGACATATTTTAAAGAATGGTTCTTCTCTCGATTCATTCATGAAATAAAGTCATTCTATGTATTGGTTAGGTTTTTGTAGATCTACTAACTGCTAACGGGATTATGGTAAAACTTGTAACAACTACGTACGTATCCTACTAACGGGATTATTAGCAAAATGTAAACATCCGTATAAGCCCAGTTCATGAATTCTTTTATACGTTTGTCTGTTCCTTTTAAATTACCATTTACAGTTTATAAATTTATCTTTTTGTATGCATCTGTGTACGTATATATGTGCGTGTGTGCGTGTACTATAAATGAATGTGCCGCGTTTTGTAGAATGAATTCTAAGTGAGAGAGGGAAATAAAGAGCAGGAGAGATGTATGAGTCATTCTCTCTCTATATATATCTTTCGTTTCATGAGGTGATGACTCCTTCCAATTGACACAGAGCTTTAATCATCATCATTATACTTACTTGCTGGGGAGTCTCAGTTGACTGTTTGTCAATGTGGAAAATGATGTTTTCTCTTTCTCCCTGTTAGCTTTTTCTTTTTTCTTATTTTCCCTAGTCTGACCTGTGGGGGTATATATATAATATATATTATATATTTATAATATATATTATATATATATATAGTGAAGCGGGGAAAAACCCACTTTTTCTTTCTTGGACCAGAACTTTCCTCTGGTTTGGGCTAGCACGACTTCGATACTACATTTAATTTGGGTTTGCCGTAAGCTTTCGAATGAGGTATATATAGTTTGTCTCTCTAGGCCCTGTCCTTATGGAGAAATTAAAGTTTTTCGTGTCGGGAAAAAACCCAATGCGGGAAAAAACCCATCGGCGGAAAAAACCCACCCGGATTTTTTGCTGGAAGCGTGCCAGAACAATTTTGACGGTGCCATTCGAAAGAGCGGGTTGTTTTTAGTAGGTCTACATCGAAAAATACCAACATTTTTGAAAAATTTCAGGAACAATTGAATTTTGAAAATTTTATATGTTTAACACGTAAACATAGGCAAATTTTGGAAATTTTTGAAATTTGCTTAATTTTTGCATTTTAAGCATCCTATTACATAGAAAACGTGTTTTTATTGCATTTAAAGCCAGTGGCGCACATAGGAAATTTTTTCAGGGGGGGGGCGGACCTCGAAAAAATTTGGGGGTCTGGGGGCAAAATTTTTGAAAACAAGTCAAAATTCACAAAAAAACAAATTCAAATATTTTTTTGTTTGTCAAAAAAGTAAGGATTTTGAAGAGGGGGGGGGGTCGAGTAATCAAATAATTTCTTTGCTTTCGCGAGATGCACAAGACATCGAAATTGCCGGTCATCCACGCGGGGGGTCTGGGGGGCGGAGCCCCCCCAGAAGTTGAGAAAATTTTAAAATTATGAAAAAATCCGCAATGCAAACCTTTAAAAATATTTTTATAAATAAAAGTTGAGAGTATTTTGAAATTATGAAGAATCTGTGTATAATGGCAACCTTTATTAAAAGATTTAAAATATATCGTATACGTATGCGAAATGAAATGCGTTTGGAACGCAACAAATTTAAAGAAATTATGCGCCGAAGTCGAAAAATTGAACGAAATTGAGCTAGAAAAGCGCCGCAGGCGAGAAAATTTGAACGAAATTGAGCCAAAAGTGAAAATATTATGTTAAAAAGTTGCTATTGAAAGGTTTAAAACGCTGAAATAAGGGTAAAATAAATAAATAAATAAATGAACTCAATTTCGCGCCGAAGGTGCAAAATTTTTGCACTGTTATGTCCGCGCTACGCGCGGACACTAAACTTTTTCCTTTACGTCTGGTTTCGGGGGGGGGGGCGGCCGCTTTGATACTATATTTAATTGGGGTTTGCCCTAAGCTTTCGAATGAGGTATAGTTTGTCTCTCTAGGCCCTGTCGTTATGGAGAAATTAAAGTTTTTCGTGTCGGGAAAAAACCCATCGGCGGAAAAAACCCATCCAGATTTTTTGCTGGAAGCGTGCCAGAACAATTTTGACGGTGCCATTCGAAAGAGCGGGTTGTTTTTAGTAGGTCGAAAAATACCAACATTTTTGAAAAATTTCTTAAAAAAATTGAATTAAATTTTTGAAATTTGCTTAATTTTTGCATTTTAAGCATCCTGTCACATAGAAAACGTGTTTTTATTGCATTTAAAGCCAATTAAAGCCATTTTAGTGAAAAATTCGCTATTTTTGACGAAATTGAAAAATTTGGCTTGAAATGGCACCATTCCAGATTTTGGCCACCTGGACCACACATAATGGAAAAAAGCTAGGTAAAACCTATATATACTAATTTAATTAATAGACTCTATTAAGCACACGTATGTGTTTATTTAAGGTTTCCTGCTAATGGTTACAAAAATATTCAATTTTGAAAAATGGGTTTTTTCCCCGCCGATGGGTTTTTTCCGCCAACTCTAGGTCACCCCCAGGTCGCACTGGAGGGGTTAGAGCAGTGTGGCATATATCATCATGAAGCGCAACAGATGTCCTACACATACATACAATCCGCTTTGGTCTAGGTCTTTCCAGTAGTTCAGGGTGGCCAGACAAAGTTTGTCAAATTTCGGCACTTGGACGGACCAAAATTTTCGAAAATTTCAAAGTGCCAAAAAATTTGCTGGGAAGCAGCGGGGGCGACAATAGTGCAGCCTCTAGGGTTATTTTGGATGCTCTTCAAGATAGGCTATTAAAATCCTATATAGCTCATACCGGTAAGCCCACACTGGAGGTGGGTTTTTTCCCGCATATTAAAATGGGTTTTTCCCCGCTTGACTATATATATATATATATATATATATATATATATATATATATATATTGTACTGTCGACTGTATTGACATTTTTCACTTCTGCCTGCACACCCTTTTTTCCGCTAATTTCTGATTAACAAAAAGTTTTTGCTTGGATGCCCGTTGTATCCAGAAATTTCTGGTTTTTTTCCATTTCTAGTAATTGGAATATAAGACGCCGACGCTCTACAGTAAATGTGCGTATACGTATGTAAATTCTTGTTTATTGTTTACATATCACTTTTTAGTGTAAGTAAAGTACAACAAATGTGTATTCTATCTTGTATCATAGTGTTTCAAAGCCTGATTCCTAGCCAGGCAGCTACGTTTTACACCTAAGGGTACCCTCATCAACGTTTTAACTTCAAAACTTTTATTCCAATTGCCAAACAAATTAATTTAACCAATTTTTTGGCGATTTGTTTTTATTTTGATTTTTGCTTTTTGGTTTCGCTGCTCGCGTTCTATATATCTTTCCAGGATCTTCCTTCCTAGAACATGTCAAACTTGTAATATACGTATATATATATGTGAAAAATGAAATTGTGAAAAGCGAATCCCTTTTCAACAGTTCTACACTTTTCCCATCAGTTTGCAGAAAACTAAGTCCATATATTATATCAGTTATCGACGGCAGGGCATTGCGTTCGTTTAATACGTAACATTAATCAGTTTATGACTTATAAGTGGATATATATGTAGGTAAAAAAGGTAAAGGTAACCCCCGGAGAATTCTCCTACCCTTGTCAGGGTCTAGGTATATATATATATATATATGTACAAGTTTTTTTCCCAATCACGAAAAGCTCTGTCTGATTCTCCCTATTGTAGCACTGTGATCAGCAGAAAGTTTTCTTATCTGGAACTTTGCCACGACTTGTTGAGTCATTTGTTTTTCAGTTTCTGGCAATGGAAAATTTTTGAGAAGCTGTCGGCAACTTTACACGTTGGTTTTCATTTCTTCTGATGAATAGGAATTTTTGTGTGCTGTTCATGATTAATTTGTTGTTTTCCTCATTAATTTTTACTTTTTTTATATATATACCTTCCGTTTGCTACTTCCATATATATCTATACCTATGTACGTACGTGTACATATATACTGTAAAGTTTGTTTTTATCTATTTTTAGACGGTGGTATTTGGGTGTTACGTAACGGGAATTAATAAACTCTACTTGACCGAAAACCATTCTACTGCATTGCAATTTTTTGCAATCCTTTACAACATCTTTTGCACATATCTTGCTCCCCAGTATTCTACCTCATTTCGCAGGAGGATTTTATTGAATTCTCCCCTGTAATTGCTTACTTAATCTATTTATTTAATTGTAACTAACTAATATTGATCTCAACATGATATCAGTGATTTCCGATTTTGTCAATTACTGTTCAATTGATAACGATTACCAGCAGGTTTGATTCAATTCCTCTCAACATTACATATCAGTTTTTTGGTAGAAAATCCTTAAGTACCAACGTGACGTGTTTGAGCCGAACTAATTAATATTCGTATATACCTATTTATTTTATACGTATTATGCAACACCTGATTAACATTTATCTATCTACCTGTTTTTGGACTAACTGAAAATAGACGAAAAACTATTTTTATTACGTAATCCTGGCGACTGTTGAACCATCATCTTTGAAATTGAGCAAGGACAGCAAACTTTTCTGCCCTCCGGATTCTTCTACACTGAAAGGACAGAAATTTTCCGGTTGTCCGTTGCTGAGACGAAGAAATCGGAAACGATTGCATGATTCTTCTCTGGATTTGAAACCGAATTTCGTTGAGCACTTCATCAATTCGTCCGATAATTGCGGTAGTTCAGATCAATCGACAATGCTCAAACGAATGTCACTGCTGATTATGATACCAGAATGCACCGATGGTGAAGTCCCAGTTAAAAGGCGGCCTACATCTGTTAAAGGTAAGTCACATATCTGGCTTTTTTAGGGTTTTGAAAGTGGGCTGGGAGCTCCCGAAAAGCGGGAGAAATTTTGAAAATTTTGACCAAAAATCCTAAAAATTTAGCATTTTCTGGGCACCTTAGGGTGAGTGGGGGGGGGGAAGCCCAAAAAAGTGGGGGTGGGGCGGAGTGGGGGGGGAAGAGGTCGAGTGGGGGGGAACCCGAAAAGTGGGGGGGCGCCCCCCCCCCGCCCCCCCAGTAATGTAAACCCAGTTATATATATATATATATATTGTACGTAGGATATACTTCTAGGTTCGGTTCAGTACTAACTAGAGATGAGCACGGGCCGGATTTTGTCGTCTCGGCCCGGCCTGGCCCTCCAAAACAAAGACTCCAAAGTTTCACTAACAATATTATTTCAAAGGCTTCAATGCAAGATGGAGAGGCTAAATTGCGCTACGAAATGTTAAATTTTACCATAAAATAACCAGAATCAATAAATGTGTAGCTAGTTTTAGTGATTTTATAACATTTTTTAGAGTTGATCCGGCCCGTTTCGGCCCGCTCCGACGGGACGGGCCGGGCCGACGGGCCGAAATGCTCATCTCTACGATATACGAACGTCAGTTGAAGCTTCAAAACTGTCTTATGATTTCTGCGTAATTGAAGTTAAGTACTTAATTAAGTTAATTAATGGTAGTTGAATAACACAATTATTCATGGTGTGAAGATGTACATATAGGTTTTCGCTGATGTTGAACAACTGGATAAACTGAAATTTTGAATCTAAGTAAGACTGGGACCCGGATTTATAAAACGTAGAGATGCACCGGGGCCGGGGCCAGGGCCTTAAAGGCAGAAAGTAGCTCAATTTCTAAAATTTTTAACTGATCACGAAAATCAGATAAAAAGCACTACGTATGTATACATTAATATAGTTTTCGTTCAGCCAAGTGATTATCTTTTTGTTTTTATTCATTTTTGACATGAATAGTTGCAGAATTATAGTAAGATAACAGTAAAAGCTTCTAAAAGTTTAGCCGATTTCCCGGTCCAGCCCGGGGGACCGGGACCGGGACCGGGGCCAGGCCCCCTCTGTATCCCTAATAAAAAGCTTTAAATGTATAATGCTCTTGGCTAATTGAACAACTTTCGTAATATAAGAACGGTGTATTTTTGCAACAGAAGAGCATATATATATCCTGTAATTTCTACAGTATTATATATATATCTTATATCTGACATATCTTGTACAGTACAGTGGATGGATACAGTTTCATTACGTATATATCTGAACAATCCTGCAGCATGTTCATTGGTGAAGCCACCAGCTAGCTGATTATATAGCTATTAGCTACGCATTTCGTCTGAACTTTTCCCTTACAGGTGCGGTAATATATATGGGCCGCGTTTTACTGCGGTTGCTTGCTAGCTGTGCACGGCACGAGTTCTCCATGATATATATACGTACATATATTTCTTTTTTCTTTTCATTTTTGTCTTACTTGTTCTTGAAGCCACTCAGTCTTCCTTGCTAGCGTTAGAGTCAACAGCAAGCAATGTGCACGTCTAGATAGGATAAATATATATAATAAGACACTACTTGTGTTATATACCCATTCATATCCTAACCCTAACATACAGACTAGAGTGAGAAATTGAAAAGCACCCATCCTCCTTTTAGCATTAGTTTTTGTCTTGAGTCTGTGAGTCTTTTTCTTTGTGCTGCAGTTTTCTGTGCTGTGCTCTGTGCTCTTTCTTTTTCTCTCTCTCCCTCCCTTCTCTCTCTTCTAGCCTCTACTCTAGTTTCTTTCTAGGTTGGTTGCTTCTAGCTTTTCTCTCCCTCTCTATGTGCTGTTCTGTGCTTCAAGTCTGGTGCTGTGCTGTTTGGCTTTGGCTCTCTCTCTCTCATTCTGTGCTGTGTGTGCTGTATTTTATACGTAGGACTTTTAATGCAAGGGGGGGGATGAATCATGTTTGGCTATTTTAGTTCTATACACATACGTATTATCCATATTGGCTCCTGTTAGAACGCATATATATATATATGCGTATACGTACCTATATACAATGTTTAGTGTAGAATTCAGAACTTGGAAGGGGGTATATTCTACTTCATGTGCTGTAGGTTTAGGCTAAGTAGGCTTTCTCGCTTTCTCTTCTTGGCTTCCTAGGTTTGAGCTTGGCTCTCGGTGCTTTCTTTCCGTTGTTCCTGAGCGACCTATACCGGTTCAGACGTGTTTACCAAGTTATGGTTATGTCTATTTGGGCGCTCTGGTCCCCTCTATTCATAGGTATCTCTGTATGTACTACTAGCTCCTGTCAGTTGGCAGGATATACGCAGTGCCTATTAAATTGAAGAACTAATGACAAATAGGAACATAGTTTAGGGCTTACGCGGGGCTTACGAGTTACCTTTTCTTCTCCTATAATCTTTCTTTCTCACTCTAATTTGGGTATACTACGTATAGGATAATCTTGGATTCCTGTGCTGTCTCGTTTTTCTATCATAGACTTGTCGATTTTGCGTAGGAAGCTGCGTGCATAGGTTCTTTTTCTTTTAATCTCTACTTCTGTGCTAATCTAAGACGCTTTTTCGTCGTCTGCTACTCTAGGATATACCTTTTTTCCTATATCATACATGCTTTTCCATGTATATATATATATATATATATATATATATATACGCACTATTATATATACTGTATGTAGGTGGGCTATACATGTGAATATGGGGGTTGCCATGCAACGTTCCCTCCTATACCTACCTGTCTTTGTGTGTGTCGACTCCTTCATACCATGTCTCCCTTTTTCTTTTGTTTCTGGACCTCCTTCCCTCGTCATCAGGTGATACTGCTGGCTAAAGCTTAACCTCTTGATTCCTGATTTTTTGACAAAGCTTTCCTATGTATATAGATATGGGCCCTCGCTGGTACGTATACTGTATACCAAAAAACTCCATAGTTAATAACTACTCTACAGGCGAGCGACAAAGGGATATCAAACTTGTTGCCACGTCCCAAACCCGAAATCGCACAAAACTAGTTTTGTGAGGCTCAAACCTCACAAAACCCGTTCTGTGATGCCATTTCTCACAAAACTAGTTCTGTGAGGTTCATGCCTCACAAAACCCGTTCTGTGATGCCATTTCTCACAAAACTAGTTCTGTGAGGTCAATTTCCTCACAAAACCCGAAATGATTGCAAACTCAATATTATATTGCTATTTATGCTATTTTAAAAGATTTAAAAGTTTATTGATGTCTTATAATTCCATGACTTGCTGATTTTCAATGAAACTTTCCGACAACAAATTTCCATCAATTCAAATTCTTAAAAGAATGTTTTTACTGGTTCCAAAATTGCAAATTACTACTCTAGTTATTTGATTTACTGAGATATTAAGTTTTCCATATATCAAGGAAAGTACCAATTGAATTTATACATAAATAAAATATATAAATAAAATTTAATTTAAATTTTTATATAAATTTTGACTGAATGTCAAATAAATGTACATACAAGTAAGGTCAAATGCTTAAAATATTTGTTTAAATTAATTGAGGGGGGGCTATGAATTTCACTAAAAGTTCGATGTTGGAAAAGCTAGCTAGTATTTTGCCATATAATAGTATTACGTTTAGTGTAAATTTTCCAGAAATAGTTCTGACATATAGTGCTTTGATATCGTGTAAAATAATATATATCTAAACCATTGTATTCTTTTCGGGTCTTTCCCATTATCCCCCCCCATAGCTCTGAAGAAGTGCCAAAGAAGCACAATTTGTATGATTGACTTGAAATTTGGTAGGGGTAGGTTTTCGGACCTGCTGATTTCAAAAATGCAAAAATTTTAAATTTTTAAAAAAATTTTAAAAATTTTAAAATTCTAGTTTGGCAAGGGGGGACCAAGGGGAACCGAAAAATTTTTTGAAAAAATTTTTGCTGAAAACTTGTTTACAGGGGTTTTCTGGGGTGCTGATCACGAATCTGAACTCGGTTTTTCGATTCAGGCTTTCGTTAGTTCAGGATAAGCTTACATCTTAAGCTTAAAACTTTAGCTTATATTAAGCTAACGAAGAGCTGAATCGAAAAACTGGTTTCAGATTCTTGATCAGCGCCCCAGAAAACCCCTGTAAACAAGTTTTCAGCAGAAAATTTTTCAAAAAATTTTTCGGTTCCCCTTGGTCCCCCCTTACCAAACTAAAATTTAAAAATTTTTAAAGTTTTTTTAAAAATTTAAAATTTTTGCATTTTTGAAATCAGCAGGTCCGAAAACTTACCCCTACCTAATTTCAAGTCAATCCCTCAAATTGTGCTTCTTCGGCACTTCTTCGAAGCTATGGGGGGGGATAATGGGAAAGACCCTTCTTTTCTGTGCGATATGATCAAAGTGCGAAAAATTGCGTGTTGTAGGTCTATATATACGGGTGGAGGTTAACTAACGTCTAATGAGCTGTGGTTTACCAAATGAACCCAACTTTGCTCCAATTAATACTCCAAGTATCTGTCTTAACTTATGTAAAAATGACGTGATTTCGTTAATTCCTGCGTTCGCAGTGCTAGATTACATTATCGATATTTCCGCTGTTATTTGGTGCCATTTCGAAGATGCGAGCCCATTACTCCAAACTACAGTGGCAGAATCGGCTGAAACTTATTACAGGCCAGTGAGTATACTCCAATGTTTAGAAATGCTAGATTGATTTTTCAAAGTATGGATGGCGATAGCTCCAAAAAGCTTTAAGACAGTTTTAAGCGCATACTGAGCGAAGGAAGCGTCATATCGAAAAACAGATTTCATATTCGGATTCAGCAGGTCAAATAACCCCTATGAGTACCTTTTCGGCAAAATCGGAGACAAAAAATTTTTTGACCCCATTTTTACTTTTTTATTGATGGAAATTTGTTGTTGAAAAGTTTCATTGAAAATCAGGAAGTCATGGAATTATAAGACATCAATAAACTTTTAAATCTTTTAAAATAGCAATATAATATTGAGTCTGCAATCATTTCGGGTTTTGTGAGGCAAGCGACCTCACAGAACTAAAGTCTGACCAAAAAATCTTGGAACCGAACAGTCAGCACTAGTGCTGAGTTATCCTTTGAAGGTAGCCTATATAAAGTATATATTTTTAGAATCCTCAGGAGGAGGAGATTCCGATAAACCCATCATATCCGGTCTATATCCGGTTACCGGATACTAAATCGATAAAAACGCTTCAGATTCGGAAGAAAAATGCTAATAAATTCATGCTCTAGTATATTGGTCCTTGGCTCAAAACATTTCCGAAAATCGGGTCACATCCGGTTCATGTCCGGTAACCGGATGCACAGGTCACAAAAACTGTACAGCAAGATGGGTAGGTCGTACAGTTTCGCTGATTGGATTTTTGGATTCCTCGGGTCGAAATTAGTCTGTATCCAAAATTTTGTCCGGTTTGGACCAAAATTGCGTGATCTATGGTCGTATCCGGTTCGCAAAAAACCGGAAAAACCGGTTTTTCCGGCCTGGTGCTCGGAATCGCGGATTAAAAATGTTCCCTTTGGGCACAATGAATGTTTGGGAGGCTCCTTTCATTTTACCGGTGTCAAAGCAATCGAATATCCGGTCCATTTCCGGTTCTGAGCTTTGAAATTTGAGATTTCATGTGCTATTATCTCAGTATCCGGTTGGTCCGGAAGTCAAATTATTGCATTAAAATTATATTTGGTCTATCCCTAACCAACACTAACCTCAAATTACTTCATATCTGCTGTAAATTTTGAATGGCAGCGTTTTAAAAATGGTTCAAAAATAGGTTATATTGCATGCGCCAAAGCTAAGCGTTTGTGATCAAATCTCATGTCCGGTTTAACAATTAGACAAAACAAACAAAAATCACCCATTTTTAAAACGCTGCCATTCAAAATTTACAGCAGATATGAAGTAATTTGAGGTTGGTGTTGGTTAGGGATAGACCAAATATAATTTTAATGCAATAATTTGACTGCCGGACCAACCGGATACTGAGATAATAGCCCATGAAATCTCATATTTCAAAGCACAGAACCGGAAATGGACCGGATATTCGATTGCTTTGACACCGGTAAAATGAAAGTAGCCTCCCAAACATTCATTGTGCCCAAAGGGAACATTTTTAATCCGCGATTCCGAGCACCAGGCCGGAAAAACCGGTTTTTCCGGTTTTTTGCGAACCGGATACGACCATAGATCACGCAATTTTGGTCCAAACCGGACAAAATTTTGGATACAGACTAATTTCGACCCGAGGAATCCAAAAATCCAATCAGTGAAACTGTACGATCTACCCATCTTGCTGTACAGTTTTTGTGACCTGTGCATCCGGTTACCGGACATGGACCGGATGTGACCCGATTTTCGGAAATGTTTTGAGCCAAGGACCAATATACTAGAGTATGAATTAATTGGCATTTTTCTTCCGAATCTGAAGCGTTTTTATCGATTTAGTATCCGGTAACCGGATATAGACCGGATATGATGGGTTTATCGGAATCTCCTCCTCCTGAGGATTCTAAAAATATATACTTTATATAGGCTACCTTCAAAGGATAACTCAGGACTGGTGCTGACTGTTCGGTTCCAAGATTTTTTGGTCAGACTTTAGTTTTGTGAGACAAGGCCTCACAGAACGGGTTTTGTGAGGTTTGAGTCTCACAAAACTAGTTTTGTGCGATTTCAGGTTTGGGACGTGACAACAAGTTTGATACCCCTCGCTTGTAGAGTAGTTATTAACTATGGAGTTTTTGGGTATACAGTACGTACCAGCGAGGGCCCATATCTATATACATGGGAAAGCTTTGTCAAAAAATCAGGAATCAGGAGGTTAAGCTTTAGCCAGCAGTATCACCTGATGATGATATATGATATATATATATATGATGATATATATATAATGTGTATATATAATATTATATATATATATATATATTAATATATATATACTTCTTTCCCTCCGGTGCTTCCTTTAGCATTTCCTGAAACTTAACTCTCCGCTAGCCTTTGCTTCGTTCAATATTTGCTCTCAATTAGCAAAATGTATGTATATGATTAGATGTACCACTGTGCGGAGCGGAGTGTATGCGTTATGCGTTGTTATGCACTTCACTGACCAGTATTACCTAATACCTAGACACCATACCCACCTAGACTTTTTCTGTATATATGTCTGTTCGTTATCAGAACTTTTTCTTTTCTTTTCGATTTGACGCTGGGAATAGCGTCATGAGGATGCAGAAGGGTATATATTAAAATATAGAAGACTTTTGTGCTGAATCTTTTCTGCCACAATTCTTTACGCGTTTCTTCTGTTCATTTTCCAACGTTTTAACAACACATGTCGAAATTAGCCTTTGAAGGCCTGTAGAGACGAACAACAGGATCAATATTTCGTGGAAAGCTTGTCTTGTTTCGGGAATCCTTGAGGTTGTTTTACAGTTCACAATTTTACAGTTTTGCCGTTGATGCTTTAACTGGTTGAATTTTGGCTCCTTCCCAGTGCTACAAATCTTCAGTCTTGACCAAGCTAAAGCTAAAGCTAATCGAAGATTTATAATCAGGGACCACCCCGACACTCCTGAGTAAATCTTTCCAGCAAAAATCTTTTGGTTGCACCCTGGCTGACTTTGAAATAGGGAAAAAAAGGTCGAAGAAAGCTAGAATTTCGAGAAATCAAAAAATTTGCAATATATTTTAACTCAGTGTGGTGGAAAAATTCGTTTTATACTGGCCCGACGGCGCGATGTTAACTGAAGCTATTAACAACCACTTTACTACTACGTACAGTTTAACTTTTACTGCTTTTTACACCCTGACTGACATTCAGAAAACACGACCTTTGCTGAGTGTGTACAAGTTACAATTCAGTACACACACACACACACACACACACACACACACACACACATATATATATATATATATACACACACACATACATGTAAATGTATATATTCACTATGTTTGTGTGCCACTTTTCCTTCTGTAATGTGGCAGAACTTCGTTGAAATTGACAATTTTCTCGTTTTAAAATCGACAAAGTTCGACACAAAGTGATCGTTTCGCACACTACAATAAGAGGCGAAGAAATATATATAGTTTTCACTTTGTGTGACTTTCATTTTTGTAGCTTTTTTCAGTCAGTGTAGCGATGCTGTGAATTTGCTATTTTTATCATATTTTATTTTTCAACGAAAATTAGATTATTATTATAATAATATTATATTATAATTATTATTATAATATGTCAATTGTCAGTATATAATTTTTGAGTCTGTCATTTTTTACTTGATCATGCTCCACGGGTTATAAACAGACGTGTAGTAAACTCTTGGTGTATATAGGTATCTAGGTGCAAAAAATCAAAATTCAAATAAATTTGAATTTAAAATTTGCTTTCTAGTCATGTTAACGTAGTTTTGAATGAGTTCTTTTGAAGAAGCTTCCTCCTGTCTTTCAGTTCCAGTTTCCCCCCTCCTATCCCAGTGTTTACAAATTCCAATTTTGCTGCGCAATTTCACCACACTGTGGCTTTGTGAAACAAAATTCTGGTTTTTTTCCAAAACTCAACTGTGGAAACAAACACTGAATGAATGAAATTTTTGCCGGCACTTGTTCTTTCTACCGACGATTGTTCAGCGGCCAAAGTTTGGGAGACGAATATTGAAAACAAGAAAGTTGGTTATATAGTTGGTCCTTACTAGTGGCTTACTCTTCTTCTTCATCGTATTTTATCAAATATATACATTTTGACTTTTTTCTAAATGAATATGAAATTTTAAAAAATCAAATAATTTAATTTTGAATCGTGGAGGCCAGGTTTATGTAATCTTGTTCACTGCAACTCACGGGGCTTCACACGGACCTTTTTTCCAGTAGAATAACACGTTCTAATATAGGTATATATTGCTATATCACATTTAATTTAATTAATTCTATTTAATTTGTTTGTTTATTTCTTACTTGAAGTGTTTCCACAGTGCTAACTGTTGCTTGTTGTTACGTCACTTGGATTATGTAAATACCGTTAATACCTATACGCATATTGCCAACGTATAATGGATGTATGCTATTGGAAATTGCTGGACAATATTTATTGTGAACTGCACTACTCGAATAACCCCCTATTTAATGGACTAAGGATGCACTTTATCGGAACAGTATACGTTACGTAATAGCCATCAGCTTCGAGCATTATTGCCTGTCATGCTGTACCGTACGGGCGCAGACTGTATGGGTGAACACTCATTGATTGCAGCACAGAAAAAGTGTGCTGCAAATGGTGCTGACATGCAGCATCGCAGCGACAATAATATGTGATACCGTATTTTAGTTACGGTTTTTACCTACCTGTATTCGCTCAACATTATTGCGTCTGCCTATCTGCTTCATGTTTGCTACATATATACTTAGTATCAGAACTTAACTAACTGCCATCTACGAGTGTTTAGTACTGGCTTCTGAGCTTTAATTGCCATCTTCAAGTACAAATCCATTGGAAAGTACAACTTTTTACCTGACCCCTGTTTCTCTTTCGTATGGATCGTATTTTTTACTGTTCTCACTATTGTACGGAAGCTTTAAAGTTCATCTTTTAGTCAGTGCCCCCTATTCCCTGCCGTTACCCGTTTGTTTACCCTGATTCTCTGTTACCTGTTATCACTGGCTAACTTTTGGATATAACCTTTTTTGCCTATTTACTTAGCAAACGATTTACTGGGGAAGTGCAGCAGTATATTTAGCTGTATATATATAGTCTTATATTAAGCCTATTTCAGACGATTGTGTATATTTATATACTGATATATTTCTATAAGCAGCTACCATATACGTATATATACATACATACCATGGAGTGTATTATTATCTATATATATATACCTGTTGGTAACAGTTGATTAGTCACTGTTGATATGATGGTTGCTGGCCCAACCCTGGCGGATTTTTCACATTTATTTATTAATTTATTAAACATTTTCTACTAATTTATGTCCTGTATAAATACTTATATATACTCTTTCTTTCCTACCTCACGCTGGAACCGGTGTTTTTTATTAACTGATTCTTAATAACTTATTCTCTATATATACTTTATTTTTATATATTTATACGATGAAACGGTTTGAGCTAAAATTGGACGGGACTGAGCCGCCCAAAAAACGACTGGAACGACCAAAAAGTTTCGGCGCTGGTAAGTGTTTAATTTTTAATTGTTGTAGAACATATGCATCATAGTTTGAGGTTCGATTTAGTATTGTGTTGTACGTACTATGTGTAAGTGTATATATTTAAATGAATGATAAAATAAACCAGTAGGTATATATATATACGTATATATATTTTATAATAATTTACTTAAGTTTACTCATTACACGCCCCTGAACTGATTTTTTTAATCACGACTTTGCTGATTGGCTGGGCTTTTTAGTGGACCGAAGTAATAAACTTTTCCTGAATAGACAAGATATATATGTATATATATATATATGTATATATATATATATATATATATATATATATATACATATATATATATAATATATAGTTGACGACAAACGAAGAATTTCACTATAGTATATATCTCTTGGAGACGTGATTAATCCTGATAACGATAATGCCAACATATACAGTCACCGTTCGAGAATCGCGATTGTGTTATATGTTATATGTATACCAGTCAAATAGAAACTTGGCTGCAAGCCAATTTTTTAAGGTTCTTGTATTGTAGGCAGCAAATTGCTGAAAACTGCTGTAGAAACTTGAAAGTGTTTGCAGTATATCCTAGACGGGGCTATATATGTGCGGATGAATCATCTTTTATTTATTTTCTGTTGTGAGTAGTAAAGAGCTACGTATATTTGCAGGAAACAGGGAAAAAACTCCAATTGCAACTTGTGCAAGACGGTGTGCGTGTGTGTATGCTATGTTGTTTCTTTAGCACACAGATAGTAGCATGAAGTTTCTTATCTTGTGGGAGTGTGCACTGGCTGTGCCGTGCAGTGTGCAGTGCACACTACAAATTCATAAAAAGCTGTTATTTTCGGAAATTATGTATGCTATTTATAGTGATGGGCACCGGATATCCGGATATCCGGATAATTTTTATATCCGGATAATATCAGATTTGAGAAAAATATCCGGATATCCGTGTACATTTCAGTCAAAACAATGACACATTAGCGAACTTTTGACAAAAATTTCAAAAATTTTAAAATATTTTTCAAAAATTCCTCTGAAAATATTTTTGAAACCAAGGTTGCGGCTTGGTTGCATGATATACATTCACAGCCAGGCGAAAAATTGACAAAAATTTGAAAATTTAACTCCAAAATCGAAAAATTTTCTTTAAGTTAAGTTAGGAATAGGCGGATAACCGGATATGAAAAAATATCCGGTGCCCATCACTAGCTATTTCTGCCCATTGGTTCGACTCGGCTCGGTTCGTTGTTTCCCATTTCAAACTTGGTTTGTTTACCATCAGGATTGGCAGTCTCGGTGTCGGCAAAATCTCCGTCTCGCCCCGCCCCACCCTGCTTACCATTTGGCCATCCCCCCCCAAGTGCTGAAAAATTTTTAGAACTTGGTCAATCGAGCTAAGATTAGGTATGGGGCACAGGTAGGTATGTTTTCGGAGGTGACTAAAACCAGGATCAGGATCGGGTGTCTAAAAGGAGGATCCGTTTCAAGATCGGCTTGTGGCTTCAGGATCCGTCTGGCTTAGGGGTGGATCCAGCGTTCAGGATCGGTGGTCTAAAAATAGGATCGGTTTCAGGATTGGCTTGTAAGTTCAGGATAGGTTTAATGATCGTTAAGCAACTTGTAACTTTAGGATTGGTTTCAGGATCTTCTTGTAGCTTCAAGTTCAGGCTTGGGGGTGGATCCCTGAGTTTAGGATCCTTCAGGATCGGGTTAGGAGTGGATCCGATCCTGTTTTCAGACACCCGATCCTGAACTTAGGATCCCCCCCTAAGCAAGACGGATCCTCAAGTTTAGAGTCGATTTCTTTAATTGGATCCTGTTTTTAGTCACCCAATCCTGATCCTATTCATGAAATGGATCCTGGTCCCGATCCTGGTTTTAGTCACCTCCTTTTCTTCGATTTTCAACCTGAGTTCAAACTTCAAATCTAGCAAAAGTTTTTCATTTCTTCAAAGAGGTGATCTGCCTGCATGCACGCTAGCATTCTACAATAGAAAGAGAAATGTTGGGGGCTAAGCTAAGGTAGTTTGTTGGGCCTTTCTTTAAGTCGGGCCATATATTTAAGTCATACCGTTTGTTCATTCTGTTTCAAGGACAGTCGTCCTTTTAAAATATTTCGGCGATACCACCAAGACACTAGGCAGGGGAAGGCTCAGAGGTACCATAACATGTGCAAAGGTTGACCGTGAGTTCAGATTTGATGTGGATGCATTTGAACGCATTTTTGATTACTAATCTGTTTCAAAGTTTTATTTTTTTACTTTACTTTTTTACTTAATCTGTTTTACTAAGTATATAAGTAAAATGTAAGGTTTTCCATGAGTAGCCGCAGCTTTTCATGTAAGCTAAGCTTTATACCGAGCTTCCAAAGCGTTGAACCGAGAAGCAAACTTTGGATTGCTGGTCTGCCACCCTAGAAAAAGTTTCAGTTTCTTATTTCCTTTCTCTTTCACCCAATTTTTATTTTGGGAATGAAATTCTTTTCCCTTGCTTCGTGTGATTCGAGTGAGTACGTATGACTCATGTTTGGTTGTATATATACATACATATATACGCATACATGTGCTTTATATATATATATGTATGCACTCTTTCTGTACATGAATACATATATACATTCATTCAAACGCGGCACCGTTTAGTCAGGCAGCGGGTTTTTTTGCGGTCTCTAATGGGGGGATTTTAGCAGAAACATTTTTTCTCTGAATGACTGACTGACTACAAGACAGAATATATATATATATAACGTACGTATATATAAGCATATGTTATATAGCAGTTTTATAGTTAGTCTATGCTTTTCTACGAGAACGTCTTCGCGTACGTATATACATTTTTATCGATGGTTAAAATTGTTTCTATATTTTTTAATTGTTTCTATATTTTTAATTGTGTTTAGTATTTAACATATGTCTTATATATACGTACACACACACAAAGCTTAATAATCATGTATATGAAGCTATGCTTTGACAGCCGGGCTAAGTGCGTTGCGTTTCCATTGCATGCGTGACGTCGCGTTTGACTTGCAAATGCAATGCAAGTATATATTATGATTGCTATATATTGCAGCGACCTGTGTGTGTGTGTGTTATAGCGTGAGTGCAACGTTTCTTGCGATGACGCATACTTTCTGTTTCTTCTACCTGCTTTTGAAAGTTTTAAACTTTGTAAAAACTTGTAATACTTACTATAATATACTCTCTCTACTTGTGTCTGTTCCCAGTGCATAGCTTACGTACGTTGTGTACTAAACTGGTTTCTACTCGTTTCATTGCTAAGGCTGTGTATTTGGGTTGTGTATTTTTAATGGCGTGTTTCGTTTTGTGTTGAGTTTTTGCATGTGTGCATGCATGAATATGCATATATATATATGTTTTAAATTTTATTCATTCGGTGAAGACATATATAGTCACATAGGCTGCGCTCTGTGCAAGATTTGAACATTTTTTGAGGTTTGGCTCATTTATATCATTGTATGATTTTTTAGCCTTCCCCCCCCCGTGTGAACACAGCATTTTACTTTGGTTCGACGACTAACATTTGTGGTCGTAGTTTCTTTAGCCGTTCATATTTTACCAACAGATGAGTTGTTTTTTTCATATTTTTTTTGCGTTTTTTGAGTATTATATATTTTTGGGAACTTGCTGACTGTATTTCTCTTTATTTTTCTCCTGAGAAGCTTGAAGCTATGCGCTTACACATATTAGCTTACTAAGATGCTCGGTTAGTCAGATCATTTACATATTTGTAATGCTGTTAAAAACGTGCGAATGCTTGTTTGAATGACATATATCAGTGAATTTTTAAAATTGTTTAAATTTTTATTTCCATTCTCAATCTATCTATGGCATAAGGTTCCAAGTGCATATGTCTGGGGTTTACTGACAGAAATAAGTGAGGGATTCTCCCCTTACCAGTGGAGGGGAAATTGCCCCAGAAAATGTTAAAACACGATTAAAAACATGTTTTCTATGTCTGTTGCTATTACTAAGCTGAAAAGTACTCAAAAATTCAGTTTCAGTACCAAAATAGGCGGCTTTGGACCAAAAACTCAAGCGACAACCGAAAATCTTTGAAAATTTTAACCAAAAGTATTGAAATTTTCGTTTTGGACACCTCTTACTTAGTGGGGAGAACCCCTTTAAAAGTGTAGGGGAGAAGCCCTGTTCCCCAGTAAAAAATACCACTATTTGTGTGTTAATTTTCAGAATTCTAGGGATTATATATATATATGAAATCCTAGTGACCTTTCTCCACAGTTTTCATTTTCCTTGAATCATAGTTTTTGCATGAGTGTTTGTATGGGTACTATATATTCTTTGCATGTTTCAGTTTTTTAAATATGTTAAGCCTATACTTGTACAACATTCCAATCTATTGGGCGATTTTGTACCATTGATTCGACCTACGTATATATAGATCTGTATCTATATTATTATTTTACCCTCGTTTGATCAAGTTTGTGGTACAAATTTTTGACGCTATATATATACTGTATGCTATGAAGAATGTGTCCGCCACTACAGAGTGCAGTTTACTTTTGCTGCCTTTATTTACCTCTGATATCAAATATTCCCATAGAATGAAAAGTATGTAATTAATTGGGTAACAATTAGTCCTGATAGGTGTTATATAGTGTTGGGGAGCATACATTTAGCTTTTTTCTAATATATACACATATGCGCACGCATGCAACTATATATATATATATATATATATATATATATATATATATATATATATATATATATATATATATATATATATATATATATATATATAGTTACCAATATAGTTACCAAACCGAAATGGCGATACAGGTTAGCTCTGTTCGTCTTGTATGCACTAATTTCTGTAGCGTAATTGGTGACTAGCTAGTAACCAGCAGGTATATATAGCCTGTTAATAAGGGTAGCTTTGCATTTACAATACGTCGTAAAGTATATCTAAAACGAACGGTGTTGTATTACTTTTACGTATGACCTCTAATGCCCCCTCTCGTTCAAATTGTTCTATGATTGCACTTCATTTGTTTACTTATTTATTTATTTGTGTTTCTGTTTGTTGTTTCAGGCGGCTTCCTGGACTTCCAGTCCTCCTATCCGGAGCTGTGCGAGGGTTCCGACCTACCTGGGGGTCGTCCGGACAGCGGAGGGGGCTGTCTGGCCCCACCCCTAGGCGCCGGCTTTGCCCCCGGAGATCCGGCGGGTGGGGCCCAACCCCCCGGTGCCGCGTCTGCGGGTGGTCGTACGACCACCCTGTCCTCAATTTCTCAGCCCTGCCTTCCTGTGTCCTCTCAGGGCCCGACCAAAATCCTGCCCTTCATGTATCTGGGCTCACAGCAGGATGCTATGGACCCAGACGGTCTGAAGGTACGTACGTATGGTTTCGTTTGATTGAGCCAGAAATTCCGGAAATTTAAAATTTTTGAGGATCAAAGGAGCCTGAATTTTTTCCCCAAAGAAAAGGAAGGCGAGTGTGAGGCTGACTTATCAATTTTATCGTCCTTCTTTTCTTAGGAATTTCGATGAGAAAGTTCATTCTTATGAATTTCGATGAAAAAGTAGCAACTGACTCCTGCTAAGTTGCACTAGATGATAATAGATAGTATATACTATCTGTTCATCATTGTGCTAAATCATACTTTGGTTGGCACCAAAAGCTGAGTTGGAGATCACTTATTGAATAGAGTTGAGTGCTTATTTTTGTTATTGCTGTTTTTTCAGTGTCACGGAATTGAGTATGTGCTAAACCTGAGCATCGGCTGTCCAAAACCGGATTTCCTGTCCGACGAACATTTCCTACGAATTCCGGTCAACGACTCCTACACGGAAAAACTGTTACCCTACTTTGAGCAGGCCTTTGAATTTTTAGGTATTGTTTTCATTGGCGCCTCTGCGTATGCAATCTAAAGTCTGACACAAAAATGTGTGTACAAAATCTGTAAGGCCTCCAGTGAACTAAATATACATCGTAAGCCCATAAAACCATATATTTTCGGAATCCTTGCAGCGAAATGAATACTTTTATAAAATTTAACATTTTTTAAAAAATTTTAAAATATCGGTTTTTCGGAGAATTTTTTCGGACCGTTCAAGATATTCAGCTCAATCTTGTAGAAAAATTTTCCCGTCCGCAGACGCATCGATTGACACAAGAACAAAAAACCGGTTGAGAAAAAGCATTTTATTCGAAAAATTCTTTTTTCCATTTTCTTTGATTTTTGCAGCTTTTACTGGTTATTACTCGTGACTTACTCAACGGAAAATTTTCGATTACGTTTTCAAGACCTCCTAGGCGTCCGCTTTCACCTGATATATATGTGGTATTTCAAATTTTGAAAGTCGATTTTATTCAAAAATGCCACTTTTTGACCAAAAATTTCGGAAAGCAAATTTAGCAAAAGTGAGTAAAAATAAGATAAAGTTCAAGCTGAGCTGAATCCAACGATATAAAGGTTTTGTTGCTACGACTTATATTGCGCCAGCAGTGAATTTTTAAGCAATATATATCCTTATTTCAGCTTGTTTTTGGCTCTCTTTCATGTTGTCGCTGTGATTTGACTGAAGCAGTGTAAACTAGCAAAAACCAGCCAAAATAAGGGATGATTATGTTATTTTTACTCACTTTTGCTAAATTTGCTTTCCCAAAATTTTTGGTCAAAAAGTGGTATTTTTCAAAAAAATCTACTTTCAAATTTTAAAATACCACATATATCAGGTAAAAGCGGACGCCTAGGCGGTCCCGAAAATCTAATCGAAAAAATTTTCCGTTGAGCGAGTCGCGAGTAATAACCAGTCAAAGCTGCAAAAAAGCGGCAAACATCAAAGAAAATGGAAAAACGAATTATTCGAATAAAATGCTTATTTCTCAACCGATTGTTTGGTTTTTGTGTCAATCTATGAGTCTTCGGATGGGAAAATTTTTCTGACAGAATGAGCTGAATAGCTTGAACAGTCCGAAAAACCGATATTTTAAAATTTTTGAAATTTTAAAAAATTTTAAATTTTATAAAAATGTTTGTCTTGCTTGCAAGGATTCCGAAAATATATGATTTTATTGGGTTACGACGTATATTTAGTTCACTGGAGGCCTTACAGGTATTGTACACACATTTTTGTGTCCGACTTTAGTTTTAACGGTTTACATTCATTCATGGGACGTCTAATGTTTCCTGTATATATACTCCAGAGACGATGTTTCTGTTATTAATTATTTTAAAATTAATTAGTTGTTTTTAATATTTGTTATACTTTAGATGAAAATTTGGGTATTTGATGTTTAAATGTGAGTATAGGGCCAGATCCATTTTAAACGAAACTTTAACGAAATAAATCAGTAAAATTCGGAGGCTTGTCTTGTCTGTGTGGTGGTATATGCTGGTTACAAAACAATGTTTATTCCTAACTTGAGCAAGCAGTTTTTTCTTGTTGTGAATGAGTAACTGTTGTTATAGATACAAACTTTTTGTCAGTTCGTTTTAAGTAAACAGCAGTTTAGACGACATTTTTGTTTTTGAATAGTTTTCATATAACGTTTTGTCATCTAATTGATGTTTTTGTTCATTTCTAGCTTTTAAAATTGTGGAGTTCGTGTTAGACAGGACTAGACACTACGTCATTTTTAGTTGTAATATCATAAGTTTATTAGTTTCCACATAGACATAATATATTGTCTTACATTGTGTTAAACATCAGTTCAGCTATCTTGTTTTAAGGACTTTGTTGTCTGTAAATTTTGATAGAATCAATTGTACATAAAGACACGAAGACAATTTATAATAATATACGTTTTTAAATTGAAATAACAAAATTAAAATTATATTCTCAGAACTCAATACTTAGTGCTTTCCAACGGATATCCGGGTAATATCTTGGTAGTGAAATTATTTCAGAATTGACCTGCCGAATTTGACCTGCCAAATTTGCAATTGTCAAGCACATGCAATTTCAATGTCTCTGGAATGTATATATATGTCTCTGGTCTAGAGTTCACACAGGAATTTAGGAATTGACTGTTGTACATACAACGAGGCGTGACTCTGTGCAAGTATTATTTTATTATTTTTATTATTATTTTACTATTATTTGTATGTTGGTATTTAGATAAGGTCCGGGAAGCGAATGCGTCAGTGCTGATTCACTGTCTGGCGGGCATTTCTCGCAGTCCCACGGTGGCCATAGCCTATGTCATGCGTTACCTTCATATGGCCTCAGATGAAGCATATCGGTAAGCAGCCATATCTAACATGCAGTCTCGCTAAGTGTCAAGCTCTTAGTTGTCAGGCTTGCGACATCATCTGGACGATAACGGCTGGCTGACCCACCCCCCCCCCCCCAACAAATTAGACCCATCACGTCAAAGAAATTTGCACGCCATGCTTGTGTGCTGAAGCTCGCAACAGACGCACATTGAACCAACTGGCTAGTTGTGTTTTTGAGCTTTAGAACACAAACATAGCGTGCAAATTTCTTTGAGGTGATGGGTCTAATTTGTGGGGTCAGCGCCGTTATCGTGCAGATGATGTCGCAAGCCTGATAACTAAGAGCTTGACGCTCTTAGTTATTACTCTTGGTAATGCTTAAGGTGGTGATTCCTTTTGGGCACATATTGTTGGTTGACGGCTCACACCAAGATGAAATTTGATGAAACTTTCCAAAATAAGTTCTTTTAGCATTCTAATCACCCTCCGCGCAATCCCGCTTCAAAACATCGACGTCTCCGTTCAGGGTGGTTTTTGTCAATTTTTGACAGTTAGGCATTCGCTACACAGCTATGACTATACTCGTTCGAAAGATCTTGTTGAGCTCTACATTTTTGCTTTTTAAAGTACCTTTCTAGCTTTTCGCTATCGTGAGATATAGTTGATTTTCCTATTTTGGCGTTGAAAACTTGTCATTTCTGCAGAAATCAAATAATCCGCCATTTCTTGAGCTACGCAAGTCGTAAAATTAAACTATGGGTGTCAATTTGAAGGTCTCGTCGAGACCGATTATCCGTGGCATTATAATCTTCTAACTGCTACCCCGTACGCTGCTATCATAGAAATTGTAGTTTTTGGAAAAACATGACCAAATTTTTTCCAGCGATTGTGGAGCATTTACTATGCAAGCTAGATGGTTGCCACTTACTGGTCGAGTTTTACACTAAAATACCCAGGGACCCTTTTTTAGTTGTCCCGATTGCTGCTTTCTAGCTAAAGTGGTCGCTTGCCAAAGTTGGGAAAAGTAGGCAAAATCCAGGTTGCGCATAGATTTCAGCTAATCTCTTTATAACGAAGAGCGCTTTCATAATAATTAAAAAGGGTCCCCAGCTATTTGATAGTGGAATCTAATGATGTGGTCGATGCCTCACGAAAAAATTTACTTTAGTCTGCAAAAAATCTGGAAAATTAATTTTCTTCGAAAATACAGTAAAATAATTTTCGAGAACTAAAGTTAGTTTCGCTGTATTCATTAGAAAGAGCAAATGTTAAGCTGCATTTTGATATAATAATGGCTTCTTAACTCCAAGTAATGGTTGAGTACTAATGGTTCAAAGTTGATGTCTCCAAAAGGAATCACCACCTTAAGGTGGTGGTTTCCTTTTGTGTAAATTTAAACCTAGAGACCTCAATTCTTTATGAAAGTATATGAAACTTTCCATAATTCTATTTTGGTGCTCTTTAACATTCTCGGACCAGTCCCACATTTTTAGGTGAAAAGATGAGAAATTTTCGGTTTTTGGCATTATACTCTCAGTAGGTAGTCGATACATCAGATTGGTTGTTAAGGATGGAAAGAGGGTACAAAAACGAACATTTTTGCTTTTACAACCTTTGAGCTATCTCTAGTGGTTAAGTCAGTATAAGCCAAAAACGATTTTTGGGGTCAAAAAACGGCTGTTTTCGAAAAAAATCAGTTTTTTCAAAATTACTGCTAAATCATACGAACAATTTTCGGTTATTTATACTCAATCGATAAGCGGTCTAATTGCCCATTTTATCAGTGCCTATTAGCTGGGCTTCGTTGCTTTAAGCTAGAGATTTGGCCGAAAAACCATTTTGGCAAAAACTGCGATTATTTTGTTTTAAACATCGATTTCTCAAAAACTACTCAACAGATTCCGGAGATTTTCACCAGAATGAAAATTCGCACTATTGCGGAGGGACATTTTTCTTGGTTTGAGCTAAAACTTCGCCAGTTGCGAGAAAATTGAATACAAAGTTGCGAAATTTCGTGTCACCGCACATTTGCCGGATTTTCTGGAGTATTAAGGCTTGTTGAGCCAAATCCAAAAAAATGTCCCTCGGCGCATATGTCCTTCATATCATGACACAAGAAAAAATTTTGGCCGATTCTACAGTTTTGAGAAATCCATGTTCAAAAATTTTTTGTCTATATTTAGCCTGTCAGAAGTCAGTATGTCAGAAAATTTTTGCTAGTTTTGAGCTAATTCTGCTGGTTTCATACGCTCATCTGAATGTACAGATTATAAGCTTTAAAACGATGTATAAAACTTTGCAACTCCCAAAATTGCGAAAGTTATAGCGTCTCAAAAAATAACGACAAATGCACTGCACAAAAGGATACCACCACCTTAAGAGTATGACACTAAGTCAATATTTTACTGTAACAGGCGGACTTGTGTTTTGTACGGCACACCTTGCTGGCTTTTTCCGAATTTCTGGGGGGGGAATCTGGGGCGGCCCCCTCCCCCAGGTCTGGGGGGGAGGAGAAAATTTTTTCAAAAAATATTTAAAAATAGCAATTTTTTGCTGCTGAGCTAAAATATTAACTATTTTTAACCTAAATTTAAGCTTAAAATAGCTAAAAAATGCCGGCGAAGCCGGAAAAATTTTTCAAAATTTACCCTCAAAGTCCTATTTTTCCGGGCACTTTAAAGTTCTGGGGGGGAAGGCCCGAATCTTGGGGGGGGGCCGCCGCCCCCCTGTAGGAAAAAGCCAGCCTTGTTCTCCCAATAAACCACTTCTACAGCCAATACAGCGGGCTAATATCGTCCTTTGATTCTGAGTTACTGTAATAATTGAAGTATTCGGTTGTGCTTGTCCAACCGAGAGTTTGATAATAGCTGGTCCTGTGCTAGGCGCCAGCTTCACGTTTGACCGTTTACAGTAGGTACACTGTTTTTCTGTAACTGGGAATTTGATAAATATATAATAAGACTATTAATTTTGTGTGTAATTATGTATAATTTTTGTTGTTTGTTTGTTTTTCAGCTACGTAAAGGACAAACGGCCATCCATCTCGCCCAACTTCAACTTCCTGGGCCAACTGTTGGAGTATGAGAAACAGTTGCGGGCCAGCCGTGCGGCCGCTGTCGTGGGAAAATCCTCCGGCGGCTCTCTGACGGCGTCACCCTGTCTGGTGGACTGCAGTGGGCGTCGTAGAACGACTGCCACTGGCAACGGCGCTACTGACAGTAGTATGGCTAGAGGCGGTACCAGTACCTCCCGCAGTGTGGTGGCGACGACTAAGGGTAGTCCGCCGTCCAAGCCTGGGGCTGGCAATGGCTCATCCACCGTTTTTGCCAGTTCAGAGTGCGCCTTCATTCAGCGTTCCTGTTCTATGCCCGGATTTAAGATTCAGAGAAGCTGCTCCGCTGCCATTGAGATTCATCAATCGTCTGCTCTGGAGTCTAGCGCAGGGGAGGTCTCTGATCCCTCCATTGCCTCGGGGGGTCAGACCAGTGCGGCTGCCCTACGGCTGGACTTTCATCGGGAGATGGCCGAAAGTTTCTCACCCGATCCGCGACCCAATTCTTTCGGGAAGCGTCCCATGGCACCCTCATCCTCCACGAAATCGGTCTACGGAGCGGGTGCAGGTCTGGGTGGACTGAGACCCTCAGCGCCGACGGTTGGTGGGGCTCCACCGCCCTGCCTTCTGTCCGGTCGACGAATCTTTCCGGACCTGATGGAAACCGGGCTCTCCTCTGCGGAGCAGAGTCCTGAAGACGAATTCCTGCCGGCGGCCCAGATCGCTTCCAGCAGCGGCAACAGCAGCACTCGTCGAGATCCGACCCTTCTCTCTGGTCTGGCTGTTCAGCGACCCCAGGCCGGTGGGTCCCTGACCCCGGAGTTTGTCACAGCCCAGTGTGAGCCACTCTGCCCAGGTTCTGCCCTCCCAGATCCTGTTCGTGGCTTTCAGTGGCCCAAACCGCGCTGTGGACCGTCGGGGGACGAACTGCCCTCGCCCAGCACAGAACTGTCCAAGCTGACATTTGAGAAATGCCTAACGTCGTCAACTGGTGGCGATGACGGTGCCAGCACTGATTCGTTGTCAGAGGAGGATTCTTCTTCTTCTTCTCAGGTTGGAGGGGCGCCGCCCCCTTCTCCGCCACTGTTGCCAGCCTGTTTCAAGACCACTGCTGCAGGGGTGGCTGGGGCTTCAGGGCCCACCGCCGCTCGTGGCAGTGCAGGAGTCAGTCAGATGACCGATTCTGGTTGCGATACTGGCTCTGTGTCGCTGAGTCCAGCCCCCAGCAGCTCTCAGATGCTAACCTCCTCTTCAGGTTGTTCCTCTACCAGTGCCATAGGAGGGGTCCGTAGCCCCCTGGGGCTCCCAGGACCCACCTCCCTAGGGAATCCCCTGTTCCAGTCAGGCCCACCGCTATCAGCCTGTGATAGTCTTATCAGCAGCAGCAGCCCCATGATGTTTGGCAGTGATGATATGGAGACTGTGGATGATAACGAACTAATGGAGGAAGATGATGACAGACTATCGGAGACAGGGACTGGCTCTTCCTATACCTCCTCTCGGTCCCATCTGTCCCCCAGTTCCGTGTCCCGGCCCAGTGTTTTCCAGTTTCCGCCACCCCCAGGGGGCGGGGGAGGAGGGAGGGACAGAACTCCCCTTTGCCATACTACTACTACTGCTACTGCTACTGTTGATTCGGATAGTGTGAAGAGAAGACAGCTGGCAACAACGTCTGCTGCAGCAGCTGGTCTCAGCAATACACGATCTCTGGACTGTAGCTCAAACCTCAATTCTTCTTCATCAGTTTCTTCTTCTTGTTCGTCTACCACTGTTTCCTATGGGCGTCAGTCCATGTCAGTGTCAGCTGGGGACAGGAAGAGATGCTCCTCCTTTGACTTTTTCACGGGCCAATCCTCCTCTACTGATGCTCCTGCTGCTCAGAGCTGTCGACGACGCGCGTCTAAGCCGCCTCTGACGTCCTCAAATGACGCGCCCCCGCCACCCTCCTGTTCCCCTGGGGGGAAGCACTCCCCTCTGGCCCTCAGGTGTCTCAAAGGGTTTGCCGTCGAAAATCCCATGTTCAGTATGGTCACGGGATCCGGACACCTGTTGCCGGGTCCTGGCTCGGCCGGTGTCAGCTGGCGTCATCGTAAGATGGAGCCACGGTCTGTGGTGGCGCCGACACCGGGTCCCCCCAAGTTTGGATCCCCGAAGGATGAGCCCATGAGGGGTTCCTCGACGTCAGAAATCCCTCCCCATCCCAGTCTAAGCCTAAAGTCGCGACCTTCTTCCTCTGCCTCTCATAAATCCACTCCTCCACCGCCTAAAAGTGCTCCGCCGACCGGTTCAGGTGCCCTTCTGTCTCGCCATCATCATCATCAACAACAACAACAGCAACCGCCACAGCAACACCAATTTTGGAAAGTGCCTTCCTTCCACAGCCCACTGCAACAGCGTCTCTCCAATCTGCTGAAACGAGCCTCCTGGCCCCATGTCCTCCCGGGCGCGGAGAATCTGGATCTGTCCTTCTCGAAGGCCATCACCGCTGCCACCAAAGGAGTCGGCGGCTGTCGCCCTTCGACGGATAAAGGCAGGGACTCCGGTTCCGGGGGTCCCTCGGGGTCGGGGTCGGGGTCAGGACCCCCAACCACAGGGGCACCTCGCCCCACCTGTCTGATGGGCTCCTCCTTTAGTGCATTCGAATTTTCGGAACTGGAACGCCGCAGTACTCGAGTGGTGGTGGGCGGTACTCCGCCGCCCAAGAGTCGCTCCGAAGACCTCCTGTTCTCCTCGTTTCTGGGCCTGCGGGCAGCGGCCAGTGAAGGACAGCTGGACAGTCCCGAATCCGGCTACGTGGAGAGCCCCTATCCCCGGGAACCGGACCGAGACAGCCTTGGCTCCGCCTCCAGCCTTGAGATTACCGTATCCTGAGTACTTACTGTCTGTGGTACTTGGTTTACAACAGTTGAAAATCCTGGAATTCTTTTCCCTCTTTCCCTGTCCTGAAAATCCTCTTTACCCAAACTACATATAATTATATGATTGATTATTGTTGGTATGTTGTATGTAAACGTAAACCTACGTACGTATTTATAGTTGTTTTGTGCGTTGTGTTTTGCTAATAATATGACCGACTGTAAAACCATATTATGTGACTGGACAATAGTTGTTACCTAGTGACAGTTTTTCTGTAGAATCGTGATTTGTGAATAATCGCAATGTGATATGTACTTGTCTGACTTGTATGTACGTATGTTTGCAGATGGTAGTGTTTTCTAATTCTGCTCTTATCGAATAGTTTCTTAGAAGTTGTAAAATACAGCGAATTTTGACTGCCTGTAAAAATTGGCTTCGGCCCATGCGTATGTTGTATGGCTTTTTTGGTTCGAAAAATTGTTTCATGGAGGCTATGACATTTGTCATAAATTTGAAGAAATTTGAAATTTAAGTACGAGCTAGCATAGACTTGTGTACTCTTTTCAGTGTATGTACTGCTTTCCTTATTTGTTTTGTGTGATGTTATGTGGTTAATTTTGTTATATATAACTGTAATTTAGCGCTGACACCACAGTAGCCTCCTAAATTTCTTGACATTATTAAGTGATGGCTAAAATTTCCTGCTCTTCCTGTGCAGACTTTTCTAGATCAGATCGTGTACGGTATGTAGACTTGAAGACTTAAAATATTTCTTTCGAAATATTTACCTTTCCTGCTCCGAAATTCTCTTTTTGTGGTGTCAGTGCTCCTGTAAATATGTGCGTAGTATAGGTCACTAGAACTCTGGCTTTTTCCTGGCGCAGCCGTTATCTTTGATTTAGAGTGGTGATTACCCGTGTTATTGGTGGAACCCGGAATTTTGGGAGAGGTGCTTTTTAAACTTTTCATTTTCTTTTCTTTGGAAAATTATTTTCTCAAAAAACAACTGTATACGTATTTTCTCGCTACTATGGATGGACCCTAAAAGATTAAGCATTTTCACAGCCGACATAAGCCTAAAAATTGCTGACGATACCTTGAATGAAACGTTTGAAAGTTTGGCAACACTGAGGCGATTTTGTGATTATTTTTGTTTTGCGAGTGGGGGGGGCACCCCCTCCTTCCCCCTCCCCCTTTCCTGTAGCAGGAAAAAGCCAGCCTCTTGAATATGAATCCAGTTTTACCAGATTATGTACAAGATTATCAAGCGTGTGCTGGCTGCGTGCTTTCGTCTAACACTCTGTGTGTGGTCCGCTTTATTGTGTCTTCTTATTTTCTGTTTCTGTGCTTTGTTTTGGTACTTTTCTGCTGTATGTGATGGTTTTGTAATCCCTACCCCCTCCGCTCCAAGGTCGTCTAGTAGTAGATATATAATAATAGTTTGTAAATTTTATGGCGTGCTTAATTGCTCTCCCTTTATTGTGAAACCATACTCCATGATGCTACTGTCTGATTTATTTATTATTGTGTTGTACGCTGTTGCTTTTGTACGCCCTTTCTTTCCATCCCCTGTGCGCGCACGTGCTTCACTCTATGCTTTCTTGAACGCTTGATTTTCTTCTGGGGTCGGGGTCTTCTGTCAAATCGATTGCAGTTTATGCACCTCTGAAAAATTTAACTTGCGTATTTTGTGACCAGCTTATTTAGACCTACAGTTTCTTGAGGGTAAGAACAATTAATGATTCTATTTGATAAATGCTAACTTTATGCCAGGTCAACTCTGTTAGTTAGATACATTGCTGTATTAACTGGGTTTGGTATATTTATGGGAACATTTTTAACAACACTTTACTTTTTCATTTCTTTTTTCTATTTTTTCTCCTGTTGTGGGATTTAGTTGCTATTGTTTTCTACTTAGCCTTTAAGAGTTATTTGTTGCCATTGTTATGTTTCATTTGCTTGCTACATTTTTGTGTTTTTGTTACAGTTTGACTTTAATAAATAATAATGATAATAATTTGTTGAATGATGTGTACCATGTGATTTCTGTATCTGAGGGATTTACATTTTACAATAATTATTATTGTCTTGGTTTTATTTATGTTCTCTTGTGTTACCTTTGTCTGTTTCTTCTACTTCTGTGCGTTTGTGTTTGATTTTAGCTGTACATTTTGAATAAAGTAAAGCGTTGTCCATTCTTGCTTGGTCACTTCTGCCGACTAATCATGACCAAGAAAGAGTACATCATAACTAAGATTGTGACAAGTGCTACACTCTTAGTTATTAGGTTGGGGACATCATCTGCACGATAACGGCTGACCCTCCCTCCACAAATTGGACCTCAGTGACCCCCCACAATGAGTGCCTAGTACACAGTTTTTGTAGTTTTTGTTTATGCTCACTCGCTTGTATGTTTATGTGTTGAAGCCAAAAACGTTCTATCAGCAGCTGACCACTTTCGAGCTTCAACACAGCCATACGAGCGAGTGATGGTACACAAATGTGTACTAGGTACTCATTTGTATGGGGGGCTCACTGGGATCCAATTTGTGGGGGGGGGGGTCAGCCGTTATCGTGCAGATGATGTCCCCGGCCTTAACAACTAAGAGTGTGACGCTATGATGTACTCTTGTCAAAACGGAATACGCTCCAGAGCAGTTGAAGAGTGCCTCCCTCCTCACTTCGTAAAGGATTTGCATAACAATTACCATTACAATTATTATTTAATTATTAGCATCTGATCTGGTGCTGGGAACGGTTGCAAAAGAACCGGTAGAGCCGGGACCGCAACCAGTGCTTTTGAGAGCGATCCGGTTCTAGCCCATTGCGTGTTGCCAAGAAGAAGACGGAAAAATCCATGGCATATTGTACATCACACAGAAACATTATGTAAAAATGGTCATTTCAGCTGTTATCAAGTATTCCAAAATATATAAAATACACTAGCGTTTGGGGCCATTTGGACCCATAGATGCAAAACTTCTCTCTAACTAAACCTGTGGGTCAATATGGACCCACGCAACACGCAATGGGCTAGTGTGAATTTTGGCTGAAATTCAAGCAGGTTTCAAAATTTGAATTTAGCTAAATTTTCCTCTGGGTTGAGTATGGTTGGCAGTAGGCATTGAAGATTTCTTCATTCGCCGCAGCTGTTTCAGCTGTAGCTGCTTGGTGCCTTACGTACTCTGCATTTTTTGTGCAAAAAATGGAGGTGTACCACCAGGGAAAACGTCTAAACAGCAATGCACGAGGAGCCAGTTCCTAGCCCAACTCCGTAAATTGGCGAATAAGGTCAGATTCTTTCATTCAAGGTCAGTACAAAAATGCTAAACGACCACCTAAATTTCCGAAACCGACGAAGTCCACTCAAAGTTGTACTCACATCAGTGTAGCGAAGCGAGCCTGTAGAAAACCGATAGGTCAAAAAAAGGTTGGTACCGCTCATTTTGTAAATGAACAGGCAGAAAGTCACCCTGAAGTAGACAGTTTTGATGAAGATCCTCCTATCTAGTATGTTCATACAGTTACCTGTAGTGCACCACTAACAGTTAGCCTAAATCTGGAGGGTCGGCCACTGTCCATCGAGCTGGAAATTTCTAACAAAGTGTGGGAAGAAAAATTGGATCTCTGTAACTTTATTCCCCCCCCCCAACAAAAGTTGGTCAGCTTCAAAGGCTTGTTGCAAGAGATCAACAGAACTTTAGAGCATGATTCATACATAGTTGGAATGATCGAGATGTGCTCTATTTAATGGTATAAAGCAGTTTGCTGCAGCTTGCTGCTACAGAAAGTTAAGAAAAACTGCAAAAATTGCAAAAAGCGGTAACTTTGATAGTTCAACTTTTTACAGCAGCAAACAGCAAACTGCTTTACACGTATACCATTAAATAGAGCACATCTCGAGCATTCCAACCATACATTAAAATAGGATCGGGTCCTGGGGGGGGGGCTCGTCCCCAAAAGTACCTTGAACAAAAATTTTCAGGGGGGCTTGTACCTCAAGAATAAATTTGTAAATTTTTGTTATAATTTGCAATTTAGCGAAAAAATTCCGGCGAAGCCGGAAATTTTTTGAAATTTTACTGTAAAAAACTAATTTTCCCGGCTATTTTTAGTTACCGCTTGACCATTTTTTCCGTACCCCTTGTCCCCGACGGCGAGACGGCTTGTACCGTGTCCGGGTTGGGAGGGCTTGGACCCCCCCGCGTTAACCTATGATTCCAATGAGGTATAAATCATGCTCTAAAGTTCTGTTGATCTCTTGCAATAAGTCTTTGAAGTTGACCAACTTTTGTTGGGGGGATAAAGTTAAAGAGATCCTAAAAATGTTTTGGTTCTCCTTGGTCCTCCCTTAAAAAACTAAATTTGGTTTTTTAAATTTTTGGCGTAGATCGACCATAATTGCGGAAAATACACCCATGCTAAGAGTCTATGAAAGCTTACTACAGCTGGCAAATCTACCTTTCCGTAATTGAAGAATATGAAGAACAGTAAATTTCAATAATTATCCATCGACGAAAATCTGAATCTTCGGATTATCATACCGACTACGTATCAACCCACCATTTTAGATGAACTTACATGCAGGACACCATGGTATTACAAAAACTAAAAGTTTAACTAGACAGCTTTGCTGGTTACCCATGATGAATTCAGAAATATACCGGATTCAGTCAATGTGCCAAAGGCCAAAGTTGCCCGCCCTCCGAAACAATGCCCTGACCTAGACCCGCCACGCCTTGGGACAGGGTACATATTGTCGACTACGCATGTCCAGTGGACAGCAAGATGTACCTTGTCTGGGTGGATGCATTCTCAAAATGGCCCGAGGTAATTCCGCTCAACTCTCAACGGCGGAGTTAACGGTAACCGCTCTCAGAAGCGTATTTTCCCATTTCGGGTTACCAACCACTATAGTCAGCGATAATGGCCCATCATTTGTTGGGCATGCCTTTAAAGCATTTTGTACAAACAAAGGGATTCGACACATTACCACGACTCCTCATCAGCCAAGTTCCAACGGAGAAGCCGAATGGTTTGTTCGAATCTTGAAGACACCCCTAAAAGAAAGAGAGCTCTGCAAACTTCAACTTCAAACTTAAATAAAAAATCAACGCCACAAGAGGTAGCAAGATTTTAACTTTTTTCCAATTTTCAATTTTTCTATTATTCCCAAAGTTTCGGAATGCATTCATTCAAAGTTTTGACTAAATTTGTCACTTTGCGAAAAATAGTCTTAATACGTATAAAACGTAATAGCTTACTTAAAAATTGGCGGGGGCTGAGACAGTTGAAGTTTATTTTCTATTCTAATCGCATGCGTATTTACGCTACACATTTTAGAATGCGTATTCCAGCATACACAGATTAGAAATATACGGCCCAGACCGGCCAGGACAAAATCTCACCGTGCTAAAATAGGTTCTGGGCCCGAACAGTTCACGCTGACAAAAAGCTGCGGTAGCCTAAACCGACTGCCTAATCTAACCTGACCTATTCTAACGATCTATAATGAAAAAGACAGAAACGAATAAAGCTTTTATACGCAAATCAAATTATATGTATACTACACAGCTAAGTCTACAGTAAGTCCTTCCGAGAGAGAGAGAGACAGACAGTCATGCTAAAATTGATACATACATTTATATAAATATAGAAACAAATAAACAAACAAACAAACAAACAAACAATGCAGTGATTAAAACGGTGCAGTTTAAAGCAAATTAAAACAGAAATAAACCAGCATCAGAATCAATTGATCATATTATCATAAACAAATATGTCATAACATATAAATAGAAGAGTAGATAGAAGACTAGAAACTAGAGGGGCTAGAAAAATGAAAAATTATCAGTAATTCATACATAAGGAAATACCTTTAGATACCTATACAAGAAGCTAGAAGTTAGGAATATCCATTTCCCCACTAATAACTTGTAGACAAGCTTTTCATACATTTGAATGGACAAAAAATTCTTTTCGAATAATTTCGAATAATCAAAACCGCAAGCAAACCTCCCCGTTTACTTAGAAAAAAAGCTTAAAAAACCAGTAAAAAAAGCTGAAGACGACAAGATAATGAAATGAAAGCTAACAAAAAAAATTCACTGAGTGAAAACATGTCATACCAAGAAAAAGCAGAAACACAACAATTAGAACAACAACAGTGCATTAGATAGATACAAAACGGCAAAACCACTGTGATGACATTAAAAGCAATGTAATAAACTAAACCAAATACAAAAACACACCTCATATCAGAGTCAGAGAAATTCAATGGCGACTAGAGCACAGAGAGTAAAACAAGAAGCAAAATAAATGTCCACACACACACAAAATATTCCTACATTGTCCTGTAAGTAAGCAAACAGATATACGCTAACGACTCATAATTAAAATAGCAGAACAAAAAAGAACATGTCCCGTCCTACCTATAGGAAAAAGTTTTCTAACAGAGACAAATAAAAGAATAAAACGAACTAATGTATAACTTTTGCATCTACATGCAAATTAGGTGAAACTCGTAATAAAAATTTTTCATGCGGCGACAATTTTATGCCAAAATTTCTCCAAAACAGGAGATTGCAATTCAAGCAAAATAATAAAAACAGTTGTTAACCGATTTAACACAACTTATTGTACAACAAGTCCTATTTGCGAAAATACTGGAATATATGAAAACTTAAATTACAGGTGAAAAATAACAGCAATTGAAAATATCAACACAAAAACAACAAAAACATTTCTTGAACCCAAGTGTTTTAGATATAATACATAGGTTATCCGTAACAGCTATCTAAAATACTTCGCCTAAAGTAAACGAAGACTGAATTTGACAAACAAATAAAAATAAAAATAAATGAGATTCAATAATTGTATACAGAAAATAAACCTTATCACTGGACTGAATCCTATATAAAAAGTTGTAATAAAAATTACAGGTTGGGAAAAGCTTAGAATATCCTTCTTAAAATTAACATAAACCAGCCGCCAGTGTATCTATCCTGAGGGCCGCCGGAAAGGGGAAAGGAAACTTTAGGGGAAGGAAGGGGAGCATTTTTGGCAAAACTGGGACAAAAATTAGTTGTTTTGCACGAAAAAAACGCTAAAAGTTTACAAAATGCCTTGATTACAACTAAACATTTTTAGGTAAAAATACGTATATAATCACCGACAAAGTTTTTGAAAATTTGCCCACTTTTGGCAAAAATTAGAGCAAATTAGCAAAAAAAATTCCGGGAAGGGGCTATTTCGAAAGGGAAGGCAAGTTCGGGGGGCCATCCCCCCCCGGCCTGAAAAAATAATCGGTTCAGTATTCTTCGAAAGTTCGTGTAGCGAATAATATTCCGCCCTCAAAGTTTAGTGAAAGGAACAATCTATCTATGCAAGTACGTAGAGCGTGTTAATAAATCAGTTAAATCATTATAAGCAAAAAAGGAAATAATATATATACATGATAATTATCACATACTAATTCACAATACAGATAAGAAGACAATAATGATGACAATTCAAAATATTGTGAATGATTATGAGTTTTTGAGAAGTGCTAAAACTAAGCAACAACAAGAATCTAATTAAAAGCAAATCAAGCAGTCAAGACCATACGATCTCATAAATCACAAAAAATTGAACAGACATTCATAGTTTTATGCTATCGCCCAGACATGGAGCGTCGAAAAGAAGTTTTTCTAATTGCAAATTAAAATTTCATAAAATTTTTCGAATATTATTCTGTGGAACATTCTTTTGAGGAAATACTTAAGAACATTAATTGTTATATACCTTTATGAAAACAGTACTCTTTCCCCCACTCTAAAATTCTGCTCGAATATGGAGCCAGCTGTAACCCAGCACAGCAAAGTAAACTATGCCATTCTGTATTTACACATCAGTACAACACAGTAAGAAAGAATATACCAAAACACAATAAAATAAAAAACAAAAAACAAACAACACAGAACAGTTGTGTGCGAGAAGAAGTGTACAGTCTTTGACAGCACAAAAACAAACTGAACGAAAACACAAAAAAGGAAAAAAAGATGACCTACCTAGCTTACAGGGGGAAAAAACTGATGACTAACTTTCTAAACTAAACAGCTACAAACAGTAATCTTACTGTCATATAATAATTTTTACAATACTACATAATATGACAGAAAATACAGTCAAATAATCTACCTAGCACAGTAAGCGAGACCAAATGATATAATTACCGTATACGTATACCACATACAAATACGTACGTTAAGGTCAGATAATATTATAACATCACAATTATAAACTATCATAAAAAACTACACCGTAAGTGTATAGCAGAATTTTGTCATACATACATAATAATAACTTCAATTGCTTGCTACACACACTATAATAGTTAATTATTATATATCACACTAAAAGCAATAACAAAACAGATTCGTATAAATTACGTACGTACCTAAAACATTAATTACGTAAGAAAACTAGCAACAAATCAAATTGTCCAAAAAAAACGAGAACAAAAATAGGACGTAAAAGAAAGGGGTGGAGGGATCCAAATAAGACAACTGACTGAATAATAAAATAGGCCAAAAAAACAGACAAAACACAATGTGGCATTTTCTTCATAGGTACATAAAGCTATAAACTAACAACAGCTACACACAAACACGCATAAATAATAAACACTGGTAAAGTAGTATACATAGGAGCAAAGTTTATGTCAACAAAATGGTAATGACATTATTAAGATGGGGGGAGGGGTCAAAACTGCTCCAGCTCAAATTCAGTCAGTAAACCGCAGGAGTTAAGAGAGAGACAGAGAGAGAGCTCGCTCGCCAGAAATTCCGGATTGGTAGGCTTAAGCTCCGAAAGTTTCCAATCCGATACTATCATGATGATTAAAAACATCAAGGTAATATAGGTACGTAGAATGGGTTGCACTCTTCAGGTGTCTGGAAGCAAAATTAAAACACAGGCCGTCGACTAAAACAATGGAAAGCAGCATAAGAGCAGCATTCGGAGGGGGGGCGGCTGAATTGAGAAGCATGAGGTGTGGGGGGGGGGGGGAGGGGACAAGAAGCTCGCAGTTTCACAGGGGTTGGTTATGGGATTTCAGGAATCCGGGGTCAGGGGGGGGGGACAGGGACGGAACGTCAGAAATAGTCTTTCAGAACAAAAAAATCAGCAGGCAGCATATCTGTAGTCAGCATTGACAAAGGAGAATCCCCTAAATTCTTCCTGATTAATGGTTCGTACAACGGCAGCGTCAATGGGCGTCAGAATGGGGTCCTCTTTGGTGAAGTCCGCGTCAAAGTTGCTCACATCCTTTTTGGACTTCTGAAACAACAAAACAAAAAATAATTTAAAAAATATCTGTGTGTGTGTGTGTGTGTATCCCCCTTTCTTTCAAGCATAAACTAGCATACAATTATGATGATACAATCAAATTAGCCCAGTGTCGTAAAAACTATCCAGCCGTCAATTTACCAACAAACAAGACTATTTACCTAGAAAGAAAAAGCCTCAATTCAGGGTAAAACAAACATACGAAAAAATAAAAAAACTCACAATTTTGGGCTTAAAGGGCGGCTTGACCCTTCTCGCCTCCAGGGCATCCCAGTCCACATCGCGGAAGAAGGGATGGGCCCGAATGGCTTCTTCGCCGCTACTGCTCCCCGCGGAGGAGCTCCCACCGGAAGAAACCGAGACGGCACAGCCAAGTCGTTTTGCCGGATTCTTTGTCATAAACTACAACAGCAGATACACACAAAAATAGCCCCTAAATAACCGTGATAATGCAACAATAAATTAGATGATACAGTTTATGATACAATATGGACTACAACAGGGGGGGGGAAGTTTATTTACCCTTACATATGAAAGGAAAACTAAAAGACTAGACAGCAGCTAGGTACATACATCCAACCCCCCACCCTCTTTACGATGGCAGTTCTAGGGGTTTTTTGGGAGTGGAAGACCAAGAAGCCACAAAATATAATATACCTAGCTCTAAATTTTTAGCAAAAATAGCCTTTTTTAACGTAAAAATGTAAAAGCTTGCCCTCTACGCCGCGTAAAAACCGGCATCTAGTACATACATACCCCTTTGAGTATGTTGACAGCCTCCTTAGAGAGCCAGACCGGGTAGAGGACATCATCATGAAGGATGGCCTCAAACAGGTCATCCTCATTGTCCGCTTCAAAGGGCGGCTGACCCGCCAGCATCTCGTACATCAGGACACCCAGGGCCCACCAGTCCACTGAACAGCCATAGTCTAGCTCTTGAAGGATCTACACACACACACACACACACACACACAGTGACAATGACAACCAGTATAACAAAGATTAACATTATCTTCTCTATCACTTGTATTAATACTTAGGCTACTGACTTTTCCTACAGGGCCCCCGCCAGACATGTGCAGGAAGGGAAATTTGGGGGGGGGTGAGCTCAGGTCAGTGGAGGTAGGGTGAAACCCCCCCCCCCCCCAAGCACATGTATGGCCCCCTCCAGGATTAGGGCCTGCCCCCTCCCCTGACTTCAAATGTTTACAGAAAAATAGGATTTTAAGGGCAAATTTTGAAGTTTTTCGGGCTCAGCCGGATTTTTAGGTTTTTTTTTAGGATTCTCAGGAATTTTAAGCTTAAATTTAAGTTACAGTACAGCTCATTCCAAAGTGCGTTTGAAGCGAAGTCCCATATCTGGCGAAATGTCGCGAGCGCACGCGAAATTCGCGAAGGCTTTGCGACATTTGTGTATGTTTTTCGCGATATGTCGTAACAAAATTTGAATTTCGTGAAGTCGCATGCGAAGTTCGCGTAATTTCGCGAAATTTCTCCAGATTTCGCGAAAGCATTTCGCGAAATTTCTTCCCTTTCGCGAAAACGTCTCGCGAACTTCGCGAAACACTTCGCGAAGTTCGGTAGCTAACGTTTTTGTTAGCTAATTTGAGGGGTTTTCTCCATATCTACCAAAATTGTAGGTAAATTTTAAATTGTAGCTTTGGCTCAAATTTATCTCTTCGCGTAATGTCGCGTATTCTACGCGACTTTGTGCGATATTTCGCGAAATTGTCGCGACATCTGCTAAAACGTTTTGTGTATTAACGTCTTTTGGAGAATCCTAAGTTATGAAGTTTTGGCTTGCGGATATAGAGAAAACCAAGAGAAGTTAGAGCTGAGCTATGTACCACCCGCTTTCCCCATTTCTGTTACGATTTCCCCCGAAAGTTCTTACAATTTACTTTCAAATACTTTCGAATGAAGACAGCTTATATGCCTTGCTTATTTTTTCCGGAAGATGGTTATTTAAAAGATGCCTATTACTGCACCACTCGTTGCCACCGATTCTTCTGTTCACGATATATTTCATTTGGTGCAGAATTTCTTGAAAAAACGGTCGTCCTTCCCTACTGTTATTTTTTCTGAAATTGTTTACTGAACAAACAAGCTTGATATTTTGAAAACATGTAAATTTTGCTGATGCTGCCAATTTTGATGTTTGATTTTTTGAGTTTTGAGTGACCCGTAACTGGTTACGTTCGATGACAAAGTTCTAGCCAAAACAATCTGGCTAAAAACTTACCAGAAATGTAGCCCTAAAGAAGCTCCAGCCAGAATCCGAAAATGAGGGTTCTCCCATGGCTATGTATGGCCGTTCACATATATATATTTCCATGAAGAAAGGGCTAAACGGAAACCCTGAAGAATGGTAATTGGCAATTGTCTCAAAAATGCGTATGCAACCTTCCCATTGCTTCCATGTGTTCAGAGACATCCGTGTTTCATGGGGGAGCTCAGAGAGCTCCCCATGAGCTACAAAGGCACTTTGCGGATTTGGAAAAGTGCTAATTAGGCATAACTACGGTACTGAACTAGAACTAAAGAACTAATAGCCACAAGTCCCAACCTTAACCTATGTAATGTAAGAAATGAACTTGCCACTTCAGCACCTGAGACCCGAAAAATTCGGGCCTCGGGTGGGATTCGTACCCCACGACTTTCGGATGAACGCTCCGACGCTCTGCCAACTGAGCTACCGAGCCTACAGTCGCACCAAGCTGGAAGGAGTTCGTATCCAAACTGAAGTGACAATGAATTAATAATGCTTTATACAACGCGGACAAACACTTGATCCAGTAAGTTTGGCTGCCGAGGCCCAACTCCTCCGACTAGGGAGCCCAAAATAGTCGACCCACCCAAAGTCGACCTTGGACAACTCCGGACCAAAATTTCAAATTTTTGCTGGTACTCACTATGGACTTTGCGCAGCTACCCCATATTATGCATGTGACATGTCCTAACTCTAAGCTATCCAACCATGTATTGGATTCCCTGCCATGCCCTCTGGCTTAGCCACCACCGGGTGATTTTTTTGTGAACAAAATCACAAAAGAAAAATCACTATCAGCTTTTTGTAAAATGCCTCTGGGGCATCCGCTAGGGGAAAACTAATGCCAAATTCGAGCTCAGCGACACGAAAAAGCTGTGTACAGAGCATGTTTTAGGCAGCTCAACCCCGTTCTGGCAAACGGTCCCACCGACGGACCCGGCCCGGACCTGGCTTATTCGTATTAATACCCAAGATCAAGGAGGGTCCGGGCGGTGGCGAAGCCAGAGGACATGGCAGGGTATCCAATATATGGTTGGATAGCTTAGAGTTAGGAGATGTTACATGCATAATATGGGGTAGCTGCGCAAAGTAAAGTCCATTGTGTGTACCAGGCGCGTAGCCAGGGGGGGGGGGGAATGGGGGGAATTGCCCCCCCGAAATTGTGTTGCCCCCAGGAATTTTTTCCTGCCATGTGCAAAAACGACCATTATTCAAAAAAATTTTCCATACCATTATACCATTATAACCATTATAATACGTGTTTCGCACTAAAAATGAGTACCAATTACCCTATTTGGTGTACTTTAACCACCTTCTGCATCATTTGGGTGCACAAACACGCACTGCGCCTTAAATATTATTGTAATTTCAACGAATGCTCTGTAAAAATTCCACGAAGGCTTCGCCCCCCAGACCCCCCCCCGAAACAATTTTGCATCCCCCCCCCGAAATTTTTTTCTGGCTACGCTAGTGGTGAGTACCAGCAAAAATTTCAATTTTGGCCCGGAGTTGTCCGAGGGTCCGATTTTGGGTGGGTCGACTATTTTGGGCGTACGTTGTCTTATTATCTTACATACAGTACATTTCATGAAATCCAGGACTGGTGGCGTAATTTCCAAATTGGCGAAATATCGCGAAGTGACGGCAATTTTCGCCAAAATTGGCGAAAAGTCTTGTTTAATTGGCGACAATTCTTGTTTTTTTCGCCAACTTTGTTCCAAGTTTTCGCCAACTTTGGCAAAAATCGCTAATACTTCACGACATTTTGCTGTTTTCGCCAATTTGAAATTACGCCACCAGTCATGGATTTCATGAAATGTACTGTACGTTAAGGCAGGGTTTTTTTCAAATTCGGACCCGTGCTTTTCAGTGTGTTTTTCTAAGAAAAAGTGTGTTTTTCTAAGAAAATGTGTGTTTTTTCTAAAAATTGATTTTTCGCGTTTTAAATGCGTTTACGACTATTTTTACTACATATAGCCTATTCCTAGTTGGTTTTTGTCGTTCTAGCGATAAAAGTCAATAGATACTGACGTGTATGGTCGATTTGGACGAAATGAGCGCAATATCATCGAAAGAAAAGGAAGAAAAGCGTATTTGCAACGGGGGGCCCGGGGGGCGGAGCCCCCCCAGAAGCTGAAAATTTTTTAAAAATCGGTAAAAAACCACAATGGAAACAATTGAACCTTTTGATTTTGTAAACCATATTTTCTTTTGAAACGGGGCTAGAGATTTAATGCAGCTTAAAGTAAATAATGTGGTAAACTAATATAATAATAAGTATGTACGTATATATATACTATATATATACTTATACATATACTAGAGGATTACAAAAGAAAAAGGACACAAGCACAGAGGTAGGACGCCAAAGCTTTGAAAAAATGAATGAAAAGACAAGCGCGCCGCAGGCGCAAAATTTTTTCAAGAAACGGTCTTCTGTAGTTCAAAACTTTTAAAGAAATTAGTAAAATTTTGCTTCTGAATCTCAAAATTTCGGTGTGCTTTTAAGTGTGTTTTTCTAAGAAAAAGTGTGCGAAAACACAGTAAAAAACACAAAAAACCATGTGGGACTTGCGGTTATTACCATGAAAAAAATTTTCCGGCTGCGGCTTGTTCGCCGTCTAGGTGGGGATTTTTTGTGAATTTTCGGGGTGATTTTTCGTGAACATTGCTATATAATGTTCACCATTTTAGTCGCGTCAATATGAGTCCAAGAGAAACTTAGCGGCTCATAGTAGCCGTTTTTAGACTATTTTCAAATTTTCGGACTTTGACCATCTGTAATAATCGAGCCAGATCGAAATTCGGAAAAAAACAAACTTGCTGCGTAAGTACGATTGCCTGGATCATCAAAAATAGTAGAGAAAAAATTTTCCAATGGACCGTTCGAAAAATCGAGTCTACAGAAAATGGAAAAAACCAAGAGAGAGTCGATTTTTTTCAGAGTTCATTTTTCCGGGCAAGTTTGGTATCATTCGAAAGGTCTAGGCCTGGAGAGTTCAAAAATGTAAATTTTAGTTCTAATTCAGTACCGTAGTTATGCCTAATTAGCACTTTTCCAAATCCGCAAAGTGCCTTTGTAGCTCATGGGAGCTATCCGAGCTCCCCCATGAAACACGGGTGTCTCTGAAGTTCTGAACACATGAAAGCAATGGGAAGGCTGCACACGCATTTTTGAGACAATTGCCAATTACCATTCTTCAGAGTTTCCGTTTAGCCCTTTCTTCATGGAAATATATATATGTGAACGGCCATACTTAGCCATGGGAGAACCCTCGTTTTCGGATTTTGGCTGGAACTTCTTTAGGACCAGATTTCTGGTAAGTTTTTAGCCAGATTGTTTTGGCTAGAACTTTGTCATCGAACGTAACCAGTTACGGGTCACTCAAAACTCAAAAAATCAAACATCAAAATTGGCAGCATCAGCAAAATTTACATGTTTTCAAAATATCAAGCTTGTTTGTTCAGTAAACAATTTCAGAAAAATAACAGTAGGGAAGGATGACCGTTTTTTCAAGAAATTCTGCACCACATGAAATATATCGTGAACAGAAGAATCGGTGGCAACGAGTGGTGCAGTAATAGGCATCTTTTAAATAACCATCTTCCGGAAAAATAAGCAAGGCATATAAGCTGTCTTCATTCGAAAGTATTTGAAAGTAAATTGTAAGAACTTTCGGGGGAAATCGTAACAGAAATGGGGAAAGCGGGTGGTACATAGCTCAGCTCTAACTTCTCTTGGTTTTCTCTATATCCGCAAGCCAAAACTTCATAACTTAGGATTCTCCAAAAGACGTTAATACACAAAACGTTTTAGCAGATGTCGCGACAATTTCGCGAAATATCGCACAAAGTCGCGTAGAATACGCGACATTACGCGAAGAGATAAATTTGAGCCAAAGCTACAATTTAAAATTTACCTACAATTTTGGTAGATATGGAGAAAACCCCTCAAATTAGCTAACAAAAACGTTAGCTACCGAACTTCGCGAAGTGTTTCGCGAAGTTCGCGAGACGTTTTCGCGAAAGGGAAGAAATTTCGCGAAATGCTTTCGCGAAATCTGGAGAAATTTCGCGAAATTACGCGAACTTCGCATGCGACTTCACGAAATTCAAATTTTGTTACGACATATCGCGAAAAACATACACAAATGTCGCAAAGCCTTCGCGAATTTCGCGTGCGCTCGCGACATTTCGCCAGATATAGGACTTCGCTTCAAACGCACTTTGGAATGAGCTGTACTGTAAAAATTGTTCAACTGTTAGCTCAGCAGCAAAATACAAATAGCTTAAGCATATTTTCAAAAAAGTTTCGCCCTTGTCCTCTCCAGAAATCGGCGTCCGTCTAGACCTGGGGGGTGGCGCCCCCCCCCAGATTTCCCCACCCCGACATTTTGGCCTATAGGAAAAAGCCAGTACTATGAAGCACTGAAGGCTACGACAGAGCGACTGAACGGTGTACACACAATTGTAACCAACTCTGGAAAGCGAGCCTCCCTCCAACCCACTGTTAAAACATTTATGATTCTGGGCATTTATTAGCCCCCCCACACACTTTTTGTGTCTCCCCTCCCCCCACTCGGCTCCACGAGTCCACCCCACACTTTTTGGGCTTTCCCTCACTCATCAGAAGGTGTCCGTCCAGGATATGGGCCAAATGTTAAGGATTTTTGGTCAACAGTTTAAAAACCTTTTCCAGATTCGCCGAAATGTTTTGGTCGACCATCGTCTATTTTGGTAATGGACTCAAACTGGATTGCTGAGCAGTCTTTGCTCAGTTTAGCTTAGCAGTATACGCAGAAAACAGGCTAAATTCAGTTAATTTTTGGCGATTTTAGACCACACCTAGGTTTCTTCTCCCCCCCTCCACTTCTTTCGCCTAGAAATAGCCCAGGACATTGTAATGTTAACAAAGGTCACTATTCTTGTAAACAGCATACTGTTACCACAATCAGTGGGCAGGACTGTGTTAGACAGCAGACAAACGTACCTCAGGTCTGAAACAGAAATCAAAGAACCCAATCATTAATATTTCTCTACAATGCAATTATAATTCTAAATTGTGTATAAAAGTTTATGGTAAGTACAGTAAAATGGAGGGGCGGGGGTTAAGGACAAGAAATGTTCAGCAGTGTAAACCTAACACTCAGATCTACAAAAAAGTGTAAACACAACGACAACATTATGAAGCTTGTCGGACAATGAATAAAGAAATTCTGGCAGACCAAGTCAATTCAGCAAAAAACTGATTGGAAATAAAATACAAAAGTTCTGTCTGCCGATTTGATCTATTCCCCACCCCCACCCTCTCCAATCCCACTTGGCGCACCACACCCTACCCCCTATCACTCTGTTACTCCCGCCCCCCCCCCGGTTGGGTGTCAAAGAGGGTCATATTGCAGCTATAATTTCTAGTGTAAATATGGTATTATCTCGAAAAAGTTCGCTCCGGTCCGGACCCTACCCCCCTACATTTTAAAATCTTGGAGATCCTGCTACAAGGAAGCTGGGGAGGGATGGGGCTGACATCTACTAGAAATTTTCCCAATCCGAACACACACACCCCCCCCCCACCGGGCCACGACTTACGCGATATAGTCGGGTGTGCCACAAAATGTGGACGTGAGCTGACCATCACGTATGCCTTCCTTGCACATTCCGAAGTCCGCCAGCTTACAGTGACCCTCCTTGTCCAGCAGGATGTTGTCCAACTTCAGATCCCTATAACAACAACAAAAAAACAAGAAAAATCCAGAAAAATGAGCAAAAGTTAAAAGCTTTAAAAGAGTCAGCCTTCAAGTCTTGAAAATCAATGCGGCGAATATTTGCAAAATATTATATTGGCGAGTACGCAACCAGACTAATGCATACATTGGCTCTCTCCTGTTTCGGACTAAAAGGCTCTTGCCCTAAGCAGGTAACTGCAGGGTAGACACGACACATTTTTCATTTTCATCCATCATTTTCTTTATGGTTTTAATGCCTTGTATCCTTCACGAAATCGCCTGCGTGTATTTTCGGTACTTTCCGATTGTACATCTAGAGCTACAATTAACAGCAGCAGGCACATACCGATAGATGACCCCGTGTCGATGCAGGAACTGTAGAGCACAGGTGACCTCGGCGGCATAGAATCGAGCACGCGGCTCGTCAAACTTTCGAGCACGCTGGATTTGAAACATCAGGTCGCCACCGTTGACATAGTCCATCACAAAAAACAGACGATCCTGGAAGAAGAAGAAGGAAGCAAGAAAAAACTGGGAAAATACTGTAGCGCAGCACACTACACAGAGACACCGTTTATAATCTAGACAAAAATTGACACATCCCAAAAATTTCACCCGACCAGGCTCCCTCGCCCCCAAACAAAAAACCTTGACAGCCAAAACCTTTCAATTTGGCTGAAAAATATATCTGGCTTACCACACAGGTGGATCCAGGATTTCGTGATGGGGGGGGGTGCGGGACCCCACGGAAATTTTTTTCTGCTGGGGGTCTGAGGTGCTATGTCCCCCAGTAGTTAAAGGTGAAGGTAAAGTGACCGGAGGTACAGAAGGTTATAGGGTGCCGGTGCTTATCTCCAGATTCACAGCCCGAAGCCAGGAGCGACAACTCTAATGTTGACTACATCTGTGGTAGGGAGGCCAGCCCTTCATCAGGCATTGCGCCAGAACACAGACTCCTGTTACATTCCCACCGCAGTGGTGCCCATTTACCGACCAGTTAAGGATAGACAGCTGGGTTGGCTGGAGCCCACGGCGAACCGATATGTGCTTAGTCCCTTGCTCAAGGGGATTTGCGAAAGTCTTGGGGCAGCGGGGGTTCGAACCTAGAACCGTAAGACCCTTTAGTCAAACACCTTACCACTCGGCCAATGCGGCCCCAGAAGTTGGAGAAATTATTCGATTTCGCTATAAAATAGGACTTCAAGTCTTTCTATAATTCAATACATTTGAAGAACTGCGAAAATTTTAAAAAATTAGAAAATTTTAGGCAAAACTGAAACCTTTCAACGAAAATTCGGACGCATTCAAGCATTTTTGTCATGAACACTATGAATATTTTGTTAAGAAAAAGAAAATTCGCTCCGAAGGAGCGAAAACTTTTGGTTTTTTTGCCCTTGTTTGCTATTTATGTCCTTAATCTTCTTCTTACTATCTCCTTTTATCTCACTTAATTTTCCTACCGTCGAATCGCGAAGGGGCCCCTCCTGGCTCATCATTAACCTCGCGTGTGACGAATTTACCCACTACTCCGGTTATTATAATCAGTGAATGGGGTGGGAGAGGGAGGGAGGGGGGGGGGTCTGAGGTGGTTCGCTTACCTTCGTCTGAAAAGCAGAATGAAGGGCAGTTAGGAAGGGATGTTTTGCGGCCAGGGTGAGAACACGCTTCTCCACCATCGTACAGTCAACATCGTCGTCCTAGAAAAAAACAAAGAGAGTGAAAAAAGAAGAAAAAAGTGACGAAAAAAGAAAAATTTAGGGGGAAAACATACCTCAAAATTAATCTATGACCGTATTTTTTCTCATGGAATATAGCGATTAGAAACCTCAAGGTCACAGCAACAACAACAACAACAACAACAACAACAACAACAACAACAACAACAACAACAACAACAACAAAGTATTCATACCTGCAAAATGACATCCTTTTTGAGTATCTTGAGAGCATAGACCTCTTCGGTGCCTCGCCTTTCCGCCAGCATGACCTGAAATTGTGGAAAATATAGTTAAATTAAATAAGAAAAAGTAAGACACAAACAAGAAAAGCACAAACAAAATATCAGAGAAAACGTCGTCACAGCTATAAGTACGTATAATCCAGGCTTAAAGGCTACCCAAAGCTGTACATACCTAGCTGAAGCTAATCTATGACTGGGTCTTTTTAGTGGGGGGGGTGGGGGGGGGGCGCCCCCCACTTTTTGGGGTCCCCCCACTTGTCCCCCCCCCACTGTTTTGGGCTTCCCCCCACTCACTATAGAAAATGCCAAATTTTAAGAACTTTTGGTCAAAATTTTCAAAAATTTTCCGGCTTCGCCGGAATTTTTTGGTCATAAATGGTCTATTTTGGTAGCCAAACTTGATTTTTGAGCACTTTTAAGCATAGTTATAGCGCTATACGTAGAAAACAGGCTATTTTTACTGCATTTTTGGCATTTTTAGATCAGTTTGGATCCCCCCACTTTTGGTCTTCCGCCCCCTCCCTCCACTTTTTTCGCCTAGAGAAAACCCAGTATGATAACAACCAACATCAGCAAAAAAGTTTTTAACATCCTTTTATAACATAGCTGAATCCAAAAGCTAACCGACAGGTCAACTCGTCCTGAAAAAATAGTAACCTACAGTAAGTCTGTAGACCTTTTCGCAAAAGGGAGCTAAACGACTCTATGTACAACACAACCTATCAACAAATCCACTCTATAAATTGCGGCATGACACGACAAAAAGCTGCGAGAAAGCTTCTAGAGCCTACCAAATAACAAGCCCCAACAGACGTATGAAGGACTGACCTTTCCAAAACTGCCCTTGCCAAGCACTTTGACAAAGATGAAATCGCCTAGGCCAATTCGCGGCTGCTGTGACTGCTGAACGGCCGCCGGGGAAGGGGAACAGGATTTAGCACCATGGGGGCCCCCGGCGGAAGAACGATCAAGGGCATCCGCAGAACTGGGACGCTCCGTCCCAGAGCCCCCAAAATCCCCTCCCCCAGCCCCATGACCCGCTGACATACTGCCCCCCAGGCCAGACTCCTCGGAAACCGTGTCCAGACCCGATGCGCCCGAGCCCAGCATGGCACTGTCGTCAGAGCTGAGGGAATGAATGGGCAGGGGACTGCTCCGGGTTCGCTCATTTAGACCGGGCTGGGAACGACCACTCTGGCCCTCTGATATGGATGGCTGTAAACAAAATATTAAAAAAATGTAAAAAATGTAAAAAACTACGTATACTGAGCATCAAGTATATATAATATTATGGCATACAACACAATATGACATAATATGGGTATAAAGGCGTCTGCGCGGCCCTCTGGAGACCGTGTTGGCCTGGTGCCAGCTAATTAGAGGTCCGGAGGTGGTAAAAAGGTTACCATCGTAAACAACTCGAGTAGTACTACAAGTACCACCATACTTTTGGTTCGAATTCGAAACTTCGAATTTTTGCACTAGGCGATAGTTACGGTGCGTTTGTTTTTTTTCTCGGTGAATAACGCTTATTGGAAATGCATTTTACGGCTAAGTGTTGGAACGATGTGGGCATTTTGGCACCATACTACTATTATATGTTGGTAGACAGGATCCCCCCATGCTACCTTTTTTTAGTTATTTTGGCACCTGGCCAATTTTGGCTCTGTGCCAAGGTCCCAAAGTCGGACTTTCGCTATTTTTCGCAAATTTTGGTCACACTTTTCTAGAACTGGGTAGAAGCTGGAGAGGTCTAGTAGCTTTTGTTGAAAATTACCAGTAGGGGTGCATAAAGTAACGAGGGGGATTTTTTAATTTTGCTCCCTAGCTTTCAGGAGATGGGCCCAAACTTTGCGTTTTTTGGCCTGTTTGGGCGAAAAGTTTCTAAGTCCCACTTTTACTAGAAAAGCCCTAAAAGTCACTAAAAATGGCGTTTTTCGGCCTCGGGGTGGTACCCATATATAGTAAATCGGGGTCGCTGAAAACGATGAGCATATTGCCGATACCGCCGGAAGTGACCACTGGTCAGCATGGCTCCCGTGGTTCCTCGCCCAGGGTCAAAGTTGGGAAAACTCACTCTAAACAGCGTTTTTCGGCGTTTTGGTCGGGGGCAAATATAGTATATAAATCGACTACGCTCGTTTCAATGGGCATATCGCCGAAACCGACGGAAGTGACCACTGGTCACTACAGCCTATGGGGCCTATTGACCACTGGTCAAACGGCCTAAAACTGCGTTTTTCGGCGTTTTGGTCGGGAGCATGTATAGTAAATCGACTACGCTCGTTTCAATCGTCATATCGCCGAAACCGATGGATGTGACCACTGGTCACTACAGCCTATGGGGCCTATTGACCACTGGTCAAACGGCCTAAAACTGCGTTTTTCGGCGTTTTGGTCGGGGGAATATATAGTACTTCGAATTCGCTCGTTTCACTGGGCATATCGCCGAATCCGATGGAAGTGACCACTGGTCACTCCCGCCTTTGGGTCCTATTGACCACTGGTCAAACTGCCTAAAACTGCGTTTTTCGGCGTTTTGGTCGGGGGTATATATAGTAAATCGACTACGCTCGTTTCAATGGGCATATCGCCGAAACCGACGGAAGTAACCACTGGTCACTACAGCCTACGGGGCCTATTGACCACTGGTCGAACGGCCTAAAACTGCGTTTTTCGGCGTTTTGGTCGGGGGCATATATAGTAAATCGACTACGCTCGTTTCAATGGGCATATCGCCGAAACCGACGGAAGTGACCACTGGTCACTTCAGCCTATATGGCCTATTTACCACTGGTCAAACGGTCCAAAACTGCGTTTTTCGGCGTTTTGGTAGGGGGCATATATAGTAAATCGACTACGCTCGTTCCAATGGGCATATTGCCGAAACCGACGGAAGTGACCACTGGTCACTACGGCCTAGGAGTCCTATTGACCACTGGTCAAACGGCCTAAAACTGCGTTTTTCGACGTTTTGATCGGGGGCATATAAAGTAAATCGACTACGCTCGTTTCAATGGGCATATTGCCGAAATCGAGGGAGTGACCAGTGGTCACTACGGTCTATGGGGCCTATTGACCAGTGGTCAAACCCCTTAAACAGCGTTTTTCGGCGTTTTGTTGGGGGCATATATTGTAAATCGACTACGCTAGTTTAGCATGGCACTGTTCAAGCTCCTTGTATCCATTACCGCATTGCTGGAAACAGGGTTCATGCGGACTTTTCAGTTTCAATTTCCAGGTTTTTCCAGGTTTTTCAAGGTTTTCTGCGGCAATTTTCCAGGTTTTGTATTATTAAATTTTGATCAAATTAGTGTAAATTTGGAGCATTTTTGGGGTCAGGACCTTAAAACCAGCGATGCACTAGACCAAAGCCCGACAACCAGGCCCCCGTCCCGACATTAAAAGTAATGGTAAACCTGGGCTGGGTTTTTCCGGAAAAATGCGGAAAACTAGTTTTTCGGCTTTTCCAGTGTTTTCCCCTTTTTTCGATTATCCCAATGGCTTTAAACTGCTTCTAGAGCGTCAAATTTTAACGAATTAAAGAGTTAAACATTATTTTAAATCTACAAATAAAAATCTAGACCGCTTCAAAGAATTTTTAGAATTTTTCAATTTTTTAAATTAATTTGGAAAACTTTCGGAAAAATTTCAACATTTTCGCAAAATTCTCAGAAATATTTGAACGTATCGGGTTTTCCGGTGCCCATCGTGCAGTAACTATTGGCATTTTCAATCAAACTTTTGGAAATATGAAAGCTAAAAATAGGTTAAATCTTCACAAAAGTTGTAGTTCGCTAAAGTGTTCGACGGCGTACGTACATTTACAAAAAATCGCTTCGCGTTATATACGCATGTCGTTTTCAAAAACGCAAAAAGCACTTTCACGTTTGATGCACCCAAATAATGTAAAACCTGGTCAGAGTAGGGTGTATTTGGTACTCATTCTGGGCTACGAAACACGTATTATGATGGTACAATTGCTCTTATTTCGCGCCGGCGGCGCAAAAATTTTTTGAAAAATGGGCGTTTTCCACATGGCATGAAAATTCCTGGGAGGGTCTACAATTTCGGGGGACTTCCTCACATTCTCCCCCCCCCCCTGGCTACGCGCTTGCGCAAGGGTCTGGGGAGAATCACCCAAAAACTGAAGACAATTTTTAATTTTGGAGTAAGTTTGCTCTTGAAAATTTTGAATTGTTTTGCTTGCACAGTTAAGAAGATTTCGCATTTTAGTTTGCTATGTCAAGTCAAAATAGAAACAAAACAACACATACATAGTACATGTGCTTAGGCAGAAAATATATAAGCAACTGCAGACAAAAGAATGAATGTAGAATCGAAGAAGTAAGCGGGGGTCTAGAGGGAGGCAGCCCCACCCCCAAGAAGAAGCCACCGTCAAAACTACAGCAAATTGTCTCAAGAAATTAATTTAGACCACCCTTGAAATTCCAATAACCGAATTTCTCGGCTGCATTTTTAAGCTCGATTGCGTAAATGCGTTTTCAAAACATCGTGCAACCAACGGGAAATTTGGGTGGGTGGGTAAGGAGCTCCACAAAAGTAGAAAAAGTTTTTATAAGAGGACCTCCTGGATAAATTTTCAGTATAATATTCGATAATCGTAATTATTGGTAATGTTCGCCTTTTAGGGTAAAGTTTTCAGTTTTTGTGGTATAAAAATAAAATTAAAAATAAAAAGTGTAAGGAAAGGCGTATTGCTATAAAACACACAATGCCAAGTAGAAAACTATGTACAAACCAAGAGTGAAAAGCTGACAAACCGGGCTATAAAAAAATCACAATTCGGGCAATTTTTTTAAATTTCAATGGTAAATATAAGAACTTTGGCGAAATTTTGCAATAATCCCCTAATTCCAGGTTTTTCCAGGTTTTTCCAGGTGTTTACCCAAATTCCAGGTTTTTCCAGGTTTTTCCAGGTCGCATGAACCCTGTGGAAAGGGATCCTTTAAAATGATAGAAGGACAAGAAATAAAAATGCTCCTGTGGAGCATGAAAAAGTAATATGGGTGATGGTGAGGTTGCAAAATCAAGAGAGGACTAGTCTTTAAAATGCTTAATATGGGGCTAGGTTAAAAAATAGAAGAGGACTAGGTTGTGAGCGAATTAATATGGGCACAGCTTCGCCGAACAATCCATATTCGCGGGATTTCACGTTTCGTCTTAGCTTAGAGCTATCAATGTCAGTCAATAAACAATTTAAGCAGTTGAATACTCATCGAATATGGCTGTTTGCATGTACTGTTAGACTAGCTGCTATGAATATATACGTAAATTATCACCATTTTGTTGTGTGAACTACCGCAGGCTCTACTACTAGGAGAGGTCTAAGGATATGATGCTAAAGCTATTGGTCCAAGTCAGGAGGAAATAGAAGATCGTAAGAGAGTCCTAAATTATTCTTGAATATAAATTTTCCGTATAAATGGATATATACGTAAAATGCGCTGGTTAGTATGAAGCAGTTATCGAAGAAAACGTTTGCTAAAGTAAAAGTTCGAATAAAGCTCGAGCACATACCGTAGCTGTAGGTTATTTATGAACTATAAACCAAATGTATCGTGGATATGCATAATAATTTACATTTACAAACCGCGAATATGGGTTGTTCGGCGAAGCTGTGCCCATATTAATTCGCTCACAACCTAGTCCTCTTCTATTTTTTAACCTAGCCCCATATTAAGCATTTTAAAGACTAGTCCTCTCTTGATTTTGCAACCTCACCATCACCCATATTACTTTTTCATGCTCCAGAGGAGCATTTTTATTTCTTGTACGTAATATGAGTGTAACAGTAGGCAGAGTTTCAGCTAAGAAGGCTCGCTCGTGTCTCAAGCTGGGCTGGTGCTGGTGGGAAGGCCCATAAACGACTACCCTCCCCCCCAAAAAATCGCCCACCCCCAAGGGTGCCCCTTTTTAATTTTTCCCTGAAAAAAGTAGCTCAGAAGAACCAAATTTTCCAAAAATTTTACTCAATTTTGGCGTTTTTGACAATTAAATCTGTCTGATTCTGCGATAACAATCAACTTTTAACGTATATGCGAGAAAATATCGCTATTTTTAGCATATTTGTAGACAAATATCCGCCCCCCACTCATACTTTTGGGCCTCCCCAAGAGAAAATCCTTAGAATATAATGTCTAAAATCTGTCTATTTTGAGCATTAAAACACTGACAATACGATAGAGGGAGTTTTTATTGTACACGACGTTTGTGTCACGTCTCAGCAGCAGCAGCAGCAGCAGCAGCAATTGATAACAAAGATCCTGCCTGTTGTGTCACACTCTTATCTATTATGTACTCTTGATATTATGATGCAAATGAAAGAAACAGACAAAAAGGGTTTTTGAGACAATGAAGGACCAACCCTCCACTCCTCAGTAAATTAAAAAAACGAACAGAGCCCCCCCCCAACTCTTTGGCTACGTAGGGCAGAAACGTACTTTTTTGTTCTTGGTACGTTGCTGTAGCTTGTCGCCAGAGACGCCAAGGCTCTGCAGGACTTCCGCCATCTCTTTGGCATTGATCCCGCAGTTATTTGCCACATTACGCACACAGCGTTTGTGCACGTTGAGTTTGCATGCTGAAAAATAGGCGAAGACACATAAACAAACATACATGACATAGATAGGTTGGGACCAAAAAGCTACAGGCTACAGTCTACAGAGAGTACCAGAAAAGAAATACATCTACACAAATTATACGTATGTGATCATTCAAAAATGGCAATAAAACTCCAGATTTGCATCTTTCTGAGTGAATTTTTTCCGCACACGTCTAGAAACTTCCTCCCCCCCTGGGCTTATGCTAGGGAATATTTCTTGGAGGGCTCTTGGGGGGGGGCCTCGGGGGGGAGTCATTCTGGGGGGGGGGGGGGAAATTGTTAAAAATTGTTCTAAAAACATGCTAAAAATCAATTTCATAGTAATCGCCAAAAAAGTTCGTTTTTAAGGCAAAAATCTACTAAAAATCTCCGGTGAAGCAAGAAAATTTCTGAAAATTTGGCCTTCTGAGCGATTTGTTCAGGACAAAAGTTGGTGCCAAAAGGGGCACCCACTGTTTGGGAGGGAGGGGGGCGATTTTGGTGGGGAACGATTTTTTTGGTATTAGTCATACATACTAGTCATGAGAAATACAGGTGAGGGGACCTACTTTCACATTGGAGACCTTGCTTGACAATGCCATAGAGAAGACTGCCGCAGTGATCACAGAAGGTTGGCCGCTTGTAACTGTGGACCGTGAACCGGTGGGGGACATTGATGTTGAATCGTTGACCGCTGCTCCCGCTCACCAGCTACAACACAAACAAACACAAACACAAACACAACAAGTGATCATAAAGAAATGATGAAAAACGCCTGCCTGCAGGTCGTCCTAAAGGCCGAAGCCTTAGTCCGGTCCGAAACAGGAGAGAGCCAATGGGCACAATTAATACAATTGTATATATACAAATTAATTGGCTAATAAAAAACATCAACCAATTAATTAATTTGTTTAATTTGACTAACCCTTTGAAATCTTTTTAATCAACATCTTTTAAATATAAAATAATGTAGGCATCAATGTTAATTAAACAATTAATAATTAGGGAAGGGAACCTCTTCGTTGGTGGTATCAATGATCCCAGGGCATTTCCAGACCACGTCCAGATGACACCGCTTATGGACTACAACAGTACAGACCTGACATTGGTAGCCTTGTTTACCCAGGCCCCTAAAATATAAGCAACAAGTATAATATAAACAACAAACAATAAGCAAAAACACTACATGTATAAAGCATGAAAACATGCTTCACGTTGTCTATTTAAGAGCCCGAGGTTTTTCTCTTTAATGTAAGAAATTCTTACCTGTATATATATATATATATATATATATATATATATACAAGAAATAAAAATGCTCCTCTGGAGCATGAAAAAAGTAATATGGGTTGTGGTGAGGTTGTAAAATCAAGAGAGGACTAGTCTTTAAAATGCTTAATATGGGGCTAGGTTCAAAAATAGAAGAGGACTAGGTTGTGAGCGAATTAATATGGGCACAGCTTCGCCGAACAAC
>JASAND010028338.1:0-30209 GCA_030248195.1 Trissonchulus latispiculum | reverse complement strand
TATTTATAAATTTATAATATAAAGTATTATTTGTATGACTTCCCTCATTTACTTATGGAAATATTAGAGGTTATGATTTCCCCTGATTATTAAAAGAACGCTACTAGCACCCCAAAAATCTCAGCACCAGCTTGCCACTTTTCTTAGAGTTACAACTGAAGTCGATACAAAAACTCAAAGAATCTATTGACATAACTAACTTCAGTTATTAATTATTGTTTTGTTCTTATTCTGACCCAATGTCCCTCTTTATGTGAGTGGTCTTTCAGCTCACTGCCCTATGGTGGGAGTTCTCCCTCTCACTACAGTGTTCTTTATAATTTCTCAGCCCCCACAAATGGCAGCTACGTAAACAATAACTATCTCATGTATCCTCAAATGGGAATTCCTATGCCCAGCCCATAACCCCTACGCCGCCAAACGGAACCAATGGACTGTGGTCCTTACCGGCAGTATCGAACCCAGTGCTCACATCCAGTCATGGCAGCACAGACTATAGACAAACAGCTGTAGCCCCTGCCCATTCAAATGCTTTAGGTATAGTTACTGTTTCTCCCATGTTCCCAGGGTCTGTTCCAGAAAGGGTATCAGAGTTAAAAATAACCGATCCACTTTAATGAACGAGTTAAAGAGGGAAAGACAAGCTTGAGTGGAGTTGAACGAGTTGAAAGAGTTGATTTTAACTCTACTCTTCGCTACCGTTTCCTGAAAATCCCTAGTTTTCTAAAAATTTGCAGCATTTTAAAAATAATACTGTGCTCGCATTGTATATTGTTGGTTAAAATTAAAGAAGGATGAAATAGGCAACTGTACTGCATCGTAAAGCAACTCTTCGATGTGAACGTCTTAATCAATATAGCTAGTATCCGATATGTGCAGAATGTGAGTATAGGATGGCATTGGAGGGGAGTGGCTAAACCGGCAATATATGGATTTTTCCAATTTCCCTCGAAACCGAAAAAATCGGTATAGCCCATCCCATACTCCAAAGATGCCATCTGAAATGCTCTTACATACAAACACACATGTGGTGGAAGGGTTCACTTACATAATGTCAAGAATGCTTTCTGGATAGTCTGCCATTGTATTGTAATTATAAATGATAACATTGAATCCAAGAATATAACGTTGTAGGATTAAGCCTATTTATAGCATTGGTATCCAAAATAAAATTTATTTTTAAAACCTTTTATTCAAATTTTCAGACACTCTTATCAAAGATGTGACAAGTGCTCACTATGGCAAGCGTTCTATATTCTCCGGAAACAAGGAATCAGCCTACGACAACAGGGCACTGATGTCAGATTTCTACAGCGATTTAATGCCATGGTAATATACTCTCTTGTAACATGGCTTCATGTTTTATAGCTAACCTAGCTGTATGTGAGTTTTGCTTTGTACATTCAAATGGTCTACCTCTAAAATGGCCCACCTCTGCCACCTTGCCTGTCTCTCTTTCCCTCGGTCTTCTTGGTCCACCAGCAATTTTGTTAAATCGTCAGGTAATAGGGTAGTAGGCAACATTAGGCAATTAAATTGCCAGAGTTAACTGGTTTGATTGGCTAAACCGCTTCTCCAAACGGGGTCACTCCTTTGACCATTTTTAAAGAAAAAATTAAGTGAGGATTATTCTTAACTGCTGCTATACACAATTCGGTAATAACATTTACCTAACCAATGCAGTTTCGTTCGATTTGATCCAATACACTTTTTTAAAGCTCGGTTCGCACTAGAGATAGGATTTTGGCTCGCGGCTCGGCTCGGCTCGCGAGCCGAGCCGAGCCGGCAACAATTTCTCCCGAGCCGAGCCGAGCCGAGCCGAGCCGGAGAATAGGAACTCCGAGCCGAGCCGAGCCGACCCTATCGCAAAATTTTAAGTTCACTGTAATTACTTCTGACTTTGCTCCAAACAAAATAGCCAACAAATTCAATGAATTCCTGTTTTTTGTTTTCAACTTTGTCGTCTAATTTTTCTTTCTTCCTTGTTTTTATCTCATACCTTCATTCCACGCCAACTTTAAGTTTAAACGTTAGGCTTACTGAAGTCAACCTATGTTTGGTGTAGTTAGAAAGAAACATTTTTACTTAATTATTTCAACTTATCATATTTGGTATTATCAAAAATATTACAATTAAAATTTGCGTTGTCCTACTACTGTGGCCTTGGGTTTTTGTAGCAATTTGTGAGATTGCGGAAAAGGTTGTAAATTATATACCAGAAATTAAATACATACTATTAATTTAGAGTTTCAAATTATTCTGCATAATTTGACATTATTCTGCATTCAATTGACTACGATTATGGCTACGATCGGCAGAGAGCAATTGGAGGATATAAAATTTTTAAAATTTAAAAAGGATGTGCAAAATTTCTGAATTTTACTGCTGAGTTCTCAAGCATTTTGCAATTTATCAGATTATATGCCTTTTCCGACTGCGGAAAACATAAAATTTTCTCGTGTTTTTTTCGGCGTTTATCAGTGGTTCCTCTCCATATTGTATACATAGAATAAAATAATAAATTTTAAGCTAAAAATCATGAATGTGTGCCCGCCCGCTTTCGCAGAATATACATTTACCAAATATCAATATCATTAAACCTTGTATATAAGCACTGGACTCTGCAGCTCGCAGTGTCTCGGTAATAATGGAATTTTGGTGATTCACACTGGTACACAAAAGCTAAACAGCTGGCTTCAGGCCATTTGTCAAAAAACAACGTGGAAAATACACAATTCGGGGCAATCGGTCAATTTCAAATTTCAAGCTGGGCGAGGCGGAGCCGACCCACTTTCAATATTCTTCCGAGCCGAGCCGAGCCGAGCCGACCAGATTTTCTCCCGAGCCGAGCCGAGCCGAGCCGGAAAGTGCCGGCTCGTCCTCATCTCTAGTTCGCACTAGGGCACAAGCACAAGCACAACCGGTTTAGCCTATTGAAAACTGGCACAAGCACAAGTACAAGCACAGTGCCTGCAGCCACTAAAGATTGTTTTGCACTATGCACACAAGGCCAGGCTGAATTTTAAATTCTATTGACTATGCTTGTGCAGTAGTGTGAACGTTTTCATCTTGTGCTTGTGCTTGTGTGCTAGTGTGAGACGGCTTACACAACATCTTTTACTTGATTCATTACAAATATTGTTGTTTAGACCAGGCTTGAACTTTGGGCCGACTGCGCCGAAAAGCTTACTTTTGTGATTCAACAAATCATTGAATTCGCTAAGCGACTGCCTGGATTCATGCGACTTTCGCAGGATAACCAAATCTTACTGCTAAAAAAGAAGGTATTGTCGTTTTTTTCTTTTTGCTTGTTTTTCTATATTTTCTCAAATTTCAATGTTAATCAACAACTATTTATTAGTACACAACACACGTATCTATAGTTAGCTATATGTATAGTTTGCATAAGCTATAAATATAATAAAATACTTTACTTATCCCGCAGTAGACCTTTAGGCAATACAAAAGCAGACGTTAACCATGCCCTTTGGAAAATCTTAAACGATTTAGTTAAAAATTTGGTTTGAACACACATCTCTAATAGATCTACATCAAAATTAGTGCATTTTTAAAAATATACAAATACTTTTGGCTTAAAAATTGAATACCTTTGGCTTCTCTTGCTATGCTATTTTAAAATAATTTCTCATTGCTTTAGGTGCATTTGAAGTGGCCATGGTTGCTGTCTCAGCTCTATGATCTCAGTACCGAGTCCGTTCTCTATGCCAGTAACTACATCCCTGTTTCCCTTTGGCGCACCGATGACCCAGCCGAGTATCGGTTCATTCAGACGGTATTCGCTGTAGCCCGGGAATTGGCATCTCTTTCCTCAGTGAAAGCGAAATTGCCCTTTTATGCTGCCATAGTGCTTGTGACCCCCAGTATGTCATCCTCCCCAAAGCTTTTACCTCTGTCCAGATATCAATTAAATTAAACTTTGTTAGCTAGGCTAGAAATTTTCTGCCTTCAGTTGAATCTCGCAACTTGGAATTTTTTACAACGAATCCCAGTTAATCTGCATGAAGGTTGAGGTACCCTGCCTGTCTACACGTCGACCAGCTGTTTAAAAATTCCGCTGTAATTCACGCTCACAAACGCAGGAAAAGTTTACATACGCGTCATCGCGGGTCAACTCGCGGCTGGGACTGTTAAATCAGTACCTAAAGTACAATGACAAATGATCATTTGTTTGCTACTGTAGTCTGCGTAGTTCAGAGGATTTTAAGGTTGTGTTTTATGTAAGTTTATATTGTTTTAGATCGACCAAATCTCCAAGACAAAGAGGATGTACAAGCCAATCAATCAGAGCTCATGCAAGGACAGCAGACAGTTATGCAACAAAACCCTCAGAGAGGGGATCCCTCCGCACTATTCTCTCAACTTCTGGCCTATACTGGGCAGCTACAGGAGCTTTCAGCTCAGCACTTAGGGATTCTAAATGCCTTCTGGAAAACTGTCTTCCCACAAGCTTTCCTATACTGTATAAAGAATTTGTTTAGTCCAGACCAGTAGCTATAGATTTGCTTTTATTTTCATCTACACCCCTTTTTGTACATTCTTGCCGAATTCATAACGGATATACTGCTTTTCTTGCCAAGACTATGTGATTTCTCACTGTCCTAATCCTGCCGGAAGAATGTCTCAATTCATCATGACCAAAAGAACAATCCAATCTGGCACAAAAACAATCTCTTATTACAGCAGCTCTGTAGTTAGCTAATATTCGTTTTTGTTATAAAAAGGTGCGCATAGGCGATAGTTCGGCGTTTCACCATTGCAAATGATAAATGTTACAAAAATGAATATGTTTCTGACCAGCCATAGCATCAAACATTAATTGCAAAAATTTTGTAAGCAGAATTTAAAATTGTCATTTTTAAAGAAGTTCGATATTCAGCCAGCTGCAGCGGTTTGTCATTGTTTATTCCATCCATTTATTGTGATACATGTATTATGTACTCCTTTCCTCTCCTTCCTTTTTCTTTTCGGGCTCCCCTCGTCCTTTTTTTCTTCTTCCCTTTTCTTTTTTTTCCCCTCCTTTCGCCTTCTCTCTCTTTTTGTCTGTTTTTCTTGCAATATCGAATCTTCTATGCTCACGGTAGATTTAGACTTTTGACAGAAGCTTACTGTTTATATTTTTATGTTCGTACATATTTTTATGTTGCTAACTTCTCAAAGTACTCTCTAAATTGGCTGCTGCTTTAGGTTTCTTTTTGAAATTCTTTGTCTTTTGTGTTAAGCTTACGCAAGCCGACTAATATCAAAAGTACATCAATGGTTCCCAAACAGGGGTGGAATTGGAGCATGTTTTAGATTTTGTAAATAAAAATTGAGTAAGTCAAAACTAATAGCGTTTCTCCAACTTTTAAAAGTTCCACAACTTTTTTAATTGACAACATATAAGTGGCGTTTCTCGCTGACTCAGGCATTGTATATAATTTAAATAAGTAATTATATAAAGTACGCCGTTCCTGCCGTGTGCGTTCATAACCGGGAATTGCTTTATCGATAATTGCTTAAGCGAGAAAATGAGCAGCCGATAATTCAAAATTTTGGTTAACCGAGAAAAGCCAACTATGACTTGGCTGTTTTTAGTTGTGCCTGGAAAAACTAAAATATTGAAAAATCTGACCAGCGATAACGTCACAATTTTTGTTTTCTACTTTGGTCTGTTTTGTTACATTATGAATATCATAGAAGTTCTAGTTTGTTGTACATAGTTCTACTTGTAGAAGATATTTCTTTAAATGTGCTAGTGGTTTTCAAGTTTGAAGCATCAATGCAAAATCACCAAAACTTCTACTGTCATGTTTTATTTAGCTTTAGCCCTTGAAAATCACTGGAACTAGGGTAGCTATACAAATCCTAGCTTAATTGTGTGCAATAGTTTGTATCTAAATTCTATGCAAGTGTACTGCCACTTTTTACCTTATTTAAATGTTGTTGCAGATTAAAGCAGAGACTAGACTTTACTTAGCTGCAAAGTACAACGTGGTAGTGATTCTTCGCATAAGCACCGTCATCTGAATCTGTACCTGAATTAACCAAAACTATAACTCGGTTCGGTTAGATAATACCAAGAGTACATAATATACGAGTGTGACGGCTGGCAGGTTCTCTGTTATCAGCTACATGCAGGTAGGATGCTCTGCACGCTAACGGCTGACCCCCCCCCCAATGTGTATGCTTCCTTCAAAGAAATTGGAACGTTATCTTTGCGTTCTAAAGCTCGAAGCAGAAACAAATTAGGTAAGGTAAAGTGACTCCTGGAGAGAAGGCCAACCTACAGAAGGTTATAGGGTGCCGGTGCTTATCTCCGAATTCACAGCCCGAAGCCAGGAGGAGCGACAACTCTAATGTTGACTACATCTGTGGAAGGGGGACCAGCCCTTCATCAGGCATTACGCCAGAACACAGACTCCTGTTACCTTCCCACCGCAGTGGTACTCATTTACCGACCAGTTAAGGATTGACAGCTGGGTTAGCTGGAGCCCACGGCGAACCGATATGTGCTTAGTCCCTTGCTCAAGGGGATTTGCGAGTCTTGTGGCAGCGGGGGTTCCAACCTAGGACCGTAAGATCTTTAGTCGAACACCTTACCACTCGGCCATCGCGGCACTAGACACAAACTGAAGGCACGCAGGCGCTGTTTTTGAGTTTTAACACGTAAAGATACGGCGAGTGAGCGTACAGAAACGTGTACTGGGTACACATTTGTGGGGGGGTCACTAGGTAGACGTTTGTGGGGGGAGGTCAGCCGTTAGCGCGCAGAGCTTGTACCTTCTGCTGATAACAGAAAGCCTGCCAGCTGTCACACTCTTATCTATCTCAGTGAACAAAAGATCAAAAGGAATGATTTGAAAAAGAGATAGGTTAGGTAAGGAGCTTATACGGTAGAATCATGCCTATGCTTGGGAATAAGGAACGCCTTACTTGACGGAAAAAACAACTAAAGCTTTAATTGTGATTATGCATGCACGGACACACATTATATAAATTTGTTAAAATATTACATAATTCAAAGTAAGGATAAAACGCGAAAACTGCCAACTAAAATAACCTGCAATTCTCCACTACAAAAGCGAAGAAGCTGTCACAGAACTTCAGCACCAACATGATCCCGGATTGCAACGAATATACACATATACATATAAATTGATACGATCTTAGGGCCTTTTCGCGCGTGAGTTAAAAGAATAGAGTTAAAATTTTTCAACTCGTTTAACCCTGCATTCGAGCTAGAATGAACTGTATAAAACTCTGTTAACCCTGTGCGTGAAAAAGATTGGCTTAATTTCAACTCGTATAACTCGCTGCGCGAAAAGGCCCTTAGAGCTCATCTGACTTCGCGATGCAGTAAGATATAACAATCACCGTGAATAGAAACTTCTGTTTTCCACCAGCCCTACCGAGATGTCATTTTGCAGCTAAATACAATGTAAGGAAGAATTTATCTCAAGTGCGGACTTCGCCTGATTGATGCAATGTAGAAGTGCTTCGTTTTTCAGAGAGATCTCAGCAAGGTTAGGAGCTAGCTAAAAGCCCTCTTATGCTTGGTGGCACAGCCCGCATTTGCCTTCGCATTTTCTTTTTTAGATTACGAGAGCTTCTAAGCTTAAGAGCATCTTTCTTGTCAAACACCCCTCTTCCTATGAAATCTGTAGTTTATATAAAAACAAAATACACGATAGCTAGTACTACACAAATGTCATACGTAGTGATGTGCGGCTATAGTAGCCGTACTGACTAGTCTTTAGTGATCACAAACAAAGGAGAAAATATAAAGTTAAACAGAAATCTACAAGCCTGTGACATTTTCGTCCAAAGTCCACCATAGAGGAAGATCTTCCTGGTCACCGGGACTTCCTCCTGACTAGATTCTTTCATACGACCGCGACAGCTGACACAGTCCAGCATCAGCAGCTTCAGTCGGGGCGGATACTTCAGCAGGTGGCGATCAAAAAGGGCCAAAAACTGGACCACATCCCCTTCCTTTAGATAGGGCACCAGATCACGAAATTTGTCAGCGGCCGTCAAGACTACACTAGACTTGGCCGAACTGATCATATTGGCTCCCCAGGGGCCAGCAATGTCCAGCTCAAAACTATACACATTATGCGACGTTATGCTACAGCTTTTGGGAGAAATGGACAGCGCGGCTAGAAAGCCTTCGTCTTCACTGCCATAGAAACAGCGCAACCATTCGGCAAATTGGTTCGGCAGATAGTCCAGCAGGGCTTCCAGGGAATTTTCCAGCTGTGAAACGCGTACACTCTGAACTGCACCTTTCCAGGACACAACCATACCCTAAAACAATAGAGGCTCTCGTTTAAGGTGGTGATTCCTTTTGGGCACATATTGTTATTTGGCGGCGTAAATCAAGATGGAATTTGATGAAACTTTCCGAAATAAGTTCTCTTAGCGTTCTAACACCCTCCGCGTAATCCTGATTCAAAAATTCGAGATTTCCGGTCAGAGTGGTTTTTCCCAATTTCTGAACGTTTGACAGCTGCTATACAGCTATGACTATCTTCATTCGAAAGATCTCATTGAGCTTCATATTTTTGCTTTATAAAGCAACGTTCTAGCTTTTTTCTATCGTGAGATATAGCCGATTTTCTATTTTTGGCGTCGGAAACTTGTCATTTTTGCAGAATTCAAATAATCCATCATTTCTTGAACTATGCAAGCCGTAAAATCAAACTAAGGGCGTCGATCGGAAGATCTTCTCGGGGCTAATTATCCGACGCATGATCGTCTTCCAACAGCTATACCGTAGGCTGCTATCATAAAAAATGTAGTTTTCGTAAAAACACTAACAACTTTTTCCAAAGTCTGTGGAGCATAGCATACACCACACAAGCTGAAGGGCTGCTACTTAACGGATGTGTTTTGCACATATATACCCAGGGATGATTTTTTAGTTGCCCCGATTGCTGCTTTCTAGCTAAAGTAATCGCTTGACAAATTTGGAAAAAGTAGGCAAAATACAGGCTACGCACACATTTCAGCTTATTTCTCTATAACGATGAGCCATTTCACAATAAATAAGAAATCGTCCCCAGCTATTTGATGGAGGTATCGAATGATATAACCGGTGTCTCGCGAAAAAATTTACTTGAGTCTGCAAAAATTCTGGAAAATTATACTTCTTCTAAAATGTGTTAAAAAATTTTAGAAAAGCAACATTAGTGTCGTGGCATGCATTACAAAGAGAAAATGTCAAGCTACATTTCGATATAAAAATGGCTTCCTAAACTCCAAGTAATGGATGAGTAATAATGGTGCAAACTTTATGTGACCAAAGGGAATCACCACCTTAAGAGATAAAGCAAGCAGAGACAAAGTATGTAGGAAAACAAACAATTTTCACAGACTTTTCAAACTCAAACAAATTCAAACTTAAGCTTGGTTCGATTGTGCCTGGGAGGCTCAATCGGTAGAGCGTTGGCCTAGATCGCCAAAGGATGTGGGTTCGATTTCCACCCCAGGCCCGAATTTTTCATTTGGTGTTATTTGAGCAATAATGAGCCTAAAGCTATGACCTATCATCTCAACAACCCAAATTGGCAGCATTAACAATAAGCATGATGACTTAAAATAAAGCTCATATTTTTACCTAAATTTTTACTAATTTGCACATTAAAATAAATGTCGTGCTCAATTTGGCAGTTTGTATGTAAAAATTTGGCATTTCTACACACACCAAAAGCTACATTTTTTCAGGTTGTGGGTTGCACTTTTTACAGCGAGTGTAAGCATCGGGCATCTACAAATTTACAAAAATGTATGGCATCGTCAGCATCATACGCGTGCTTGGGGGGGGGGGTTGGGAATTCACCCCTAGACCTGGAGCTCACCCACTGGGTTGCTTACCCTCATAATCCGAAATTTTTGGGCAAAAAAGGAAAAATCCTATTCCCCAAATGTTAGTTCCTGCACAGTGTTGCACATGTCTGGTCATCATAGCATTATACAAATGCATTTACACATTATAAATAAATTCCTGTTTATCATGTCAAAAAACTTATGTATATATACTTTCCGTTTAGCAATTATTTCTGGTAAACCAAACTGATAAATTCAAACCTTTAGCTGTGCACAATCAATCTGTCGTTGAACCATATTATCTGCGGCATCCGGTTCACCGCCGCAATGCTTATTGAAGTGTTGCCAGGTGAGATTGCTGACTCCTCTGTCCACAGGAAAAGCTCCATGGTAAAGCAAAGAGAGAGACATCAGGACAAGTCTAAATTAAACAGTACAATTTAATATAGGAAAAACATTACTGAATTGCTTCAAGGTTAAATAGCAAGGCATAGATCGCAACGTAAAAAGAAAAGTCTGGCCTTGTAATCTAAATATCAACGCCACTGCACACACTTTCGTGCTTACTTAACCAGTTGTATGCTGCCAGCAACTAACCCGGCAGTCGTAATGCCAGTAAACGTTTGCTTAGACTCAATGGAGGGATATGTTAAAGTTCCGTAACGTAGTGAGCTATTTCTCTATCTCCACAAACTCAAAGATATCAGAGCCAGGAAGGCAGACATTTTCCTTCCCATCGTCACGACAGTTTCCTTAATCTAAACTTCCATAGGAAAATGTAAACCTATAGAAAGACGAGCGAGATTAGACCTCGCTAAAGACTTAGGGACTATCGCAAAACTAAAATGGCAGAACCCGACGAACATACGTACCCAACATAAAATACCAGCAGTCCCACAAACTTCCGCTGCTTCTTCCAGAAATCCCACTGCTTAAAGTAGTTTTTCATTTTCTTGACAGCAAAGGGGATACACAGGATCAGCATCAGAAAAGCAGCGCGCATGGTGTTGGCATAGTTGAACTCTGCTTTTAGCTGGGCCACAGCAATGGCACCCACAAGTGTGACACCAGCCAGTGTTGGCCACAAAATCAGAGACACCAAGCCGACGGTGAGTATGACATTCTGAATGGCAAATTCAAACCTCCCACTCAATAGGAGCATCACGGCTGTCTGCCACCAAAACAGAGCCACAAGATGAGGCAACAAAGTACGCCAGACATTTTTCCGCTAAAAGCAGAAACATAGGAAACTAGGACACCCAGCAAAAACATGAAAGGATATTATTTACATGGTATTTAATGTACAAAGTAAGCACAGAATAAAAGACTGCAACCAATGTAAAAGTTTATTTCCTAGACACTCAACATTGAACTTAGCCGCTAGAGCGACTGTGCCTAAAGCAGGTTAAGTTTAGTGTTTCTCCCAAGGCCGACGTTTTGAGGGATTTCGTGGCATTCAACGGCAGCAACCAATCTTCATTCTCAAAACTATTCAAAAGATTCTTCAAAATCGCAGTGTCATTTTCAGCTGCCTTATACATTAGTCTAGAAATGTCTGTCCGAAAGTCCAGACGTTACATCTATGAATACCAACTACAATCAAACGATAGCCTACATCATAACATAACAACCTATTGAGGCAAACTTGACATGGCAGAACGAGAATGGTCAAAATGGGGCGTACCTTCCACACAGCCATCACCAACAAGTAGATACACGGAATTAGGATGAAAGCCAACGAAGCGATGCCCAAGTTGATGTGAAGATTCCCCAGTCGAATAGTAGCCAAATTACCAAAGACGGATCGCGCCAATCCTTTGATCTTAAATCTATGCATCAGAGTCGGAAGACAGGATAGCGCATCCAGAAACATAACGGTCAGACCAATCAGATAGTGATCTCCGCTGAGTGCGCCAACGCTCAGCAGGCTGAATACAGCGCTTAGAGAGCAGAGGAACAGACAGTTGGGCAAGGATTTCCCACAGAGGGCAAATGACAGGACAAACACTATGTTGCTGGTAAAGAAGCTGGCGTAGGGTTCCACCTGGGAAAAGGTGTAGAGCAATCCTCCAGTCGGTGGCTGCTGTTCCAACTCTTCCGTGAGAGGGCTTTCTTCCGCTTTTTCTGACGCAGACGAAGTTGTGCCTGGCTGACTTGATGGAGTTAAAATTTTAGGCTTAGCATCCTCGGGTGATGTTTCAGTTGCAGTTGTAGTTGTTGATGAGGCGGATTCGTGCTTGAACGGTCTCAGGAGTCTGTACCACAGTTCGGTCTGGGTGGCCAAATGTCGACTGTGATACACATTCAGCGTATAATAGATCATCATACAAAATGACAGATAGCAAAGCACCAGCGGCATGTAGTTGAATATGCGTTCTATGGAAATCAGTTGAACCTAAAGAGCAACAAAGAAACTCAAAAATTCCCAAACTTGACAAAAGCGGGAATAAAATATGAATTTTAGTAAGTCAGTCAATAATTGGATAGCAAACCTTTGGTATAGCCTGAGATAATTCCCAATATTGTATGTTACTCACCAGTCCAATTAAGATCATGGTCTGCAAATGATGATAGGGAAAAACTGAATGGAACAGGAGTCGACCTTGCTCTCTCAGTTTCTGGACGATATACTCGAAAAATGAATCCAGATTACTTCGCAACTGAAACGAAAACGAAGCATAGAACATGTAAGTACAGACAGAACGACTAAGCGAGGAAAAATTACTGAACATATTGAATAGAATTCCAAGATAAAACTCTGTTTTATAGGAAAGTTAAAGAGTAGATTAGGTATGCCTCTGAGCCCAGATGATAAACGATTTCAACACTCAAAATACGGAACACCTGAACTTACCCCCGTTCGACCCAACAATTCTGAAATGTCATCGACAGTGACAGTTCTGCCAGCCAAAATATCCGCAATATCTTCTAGTCGCTTTCCGTACGGGTCAGAACCAAGCTGATTCGCAGGCAAAATTGAATCTTCTCGTTCATCCAGAGAATCCTGGTCCCCGTCTGTGATGCGAAGCGCTGCCAACAATTCTGAAACAGATGCAAAAATGAATTTAAGGTGGTGGTTTCCTTTTGTGTAAATTTGACCCTACAGGCTTCAATTCTTTATGAAAGTAGATGAAACTTTCCAAATATGCTATTTTGGTGCTCTTTAACATTCTCGGACCAGTCCCGCATTTTTAGATGAAAAGATGAGAAATTTTCGATTTTTGGCATAATACTCTCAGTAGGTAATCGATACATCAGATTGGTTGTTATGGATGGAAAGAGGGCACAAAAACGAACATTTTTGCTTTTACAACCTTTGAGCTATCTCTCAGGGTTAAGTCAGTATAAGCCAAAAACGATTTTTGGGGTCAAAAAACGGCCATTTTCGAAAAAAATCAGTTTTTTCAAAATAACTGCTAAATGCTACGAAGAATTTTCGGTTATTTATACTCAATCAATACGCGGTCAAATTGCCCATTTTATCAGTGCCTATTAGCTGGGATTCGTTGCTTTAAGCTAGAGATTTGGCCGAAAAACCATTTTGGCAAAAACTGCGGTTATTTTGTTTTAAACAGCGATTTCTCAAAAACTACCCAATGGATTCGCGTGATCTTTGCCAGAATGAAAATTCGCACTATTGCGGAGGGACTTTTTTCTGGGTTTGAGTTAAAACGTCTCCAGTTACGAGAAAACTGAATACAAAGTTGCGAAATTTCGTGTCATCACACGTTTGCCGGATTTTCTGGAGTATTAAGGCTTGCTGAGCCAAATCCAAAAAAATGTCCCTCGGCCCATATGTCCTTCATACCATGGCACAAGAAAAAATTTTGGCCGATTCTACAGTTTTGAGAAATCCATGTTCAAAGATTTTTCGTCTATATTTAGCCTGTCAGATGTCAGCATGTCAGAACATTTTTGCTAGTTTTGTGCTGATTTTGCTGGTTTCATAAGCTGATGTGAATCTGCAGATTCTAAGCTTTAAAACGATGTATAAAGCTCTTTCCAACTCTCAAAATTGCGAAAGTTATAGCGTTTCAAAAAATTCACGACAAAAGCACTGCACAAAAGGACACCACCACCTTAAGGGGGGGGGGAGTCCATTTTTCTACTTTCTCCGATCTCGCTGATTTTTACTTATTTTATTGTCCAGAACGGTATATTTTAACGAGTTTTAAAATTCAAGTCGAAAGTCTTACGGTAGTCGAGTAATTTCACCCCAAAATTGAGGTTTCATGTGTTAAACAAAGGCAGTGGAAAAAGTTGTCATTTTTTCGCGTGCCCTAAAAAAATCTCCCGACAAACATTGACGAATCTGGACAAATTTTACATTAAAATAACGCTGAAATGTTAAACTGCGGTATCTTCGAATTAGAATTTTTATTTAAGCATTTTAAATTTTTTAATAAATTTCTGAAGGATTAAAATTTAACACGATTTTATCATCATGCTAAATTTTAATCATTTTAATTTTAAATTTTATGTTACTAAAGTCTGACCAGAAAAATCAGAAAACGAAATTGTTTTCTTTATATGTCGAAAACACTTCAAGATAACTACCACAAAGTATGTATTTTCTAAATCGGAATGTTGAGATCTTTCTTTTCCTGAAAAAGGTTTTTCCCGTGCGATTTCAAAGGGTGCCGCTTTTATATGTTCAGAACGAATGGTACATGCTTAGTACATTACTCTCGACTTGCTCAATAGAAAAATTTTTCCATCAGATTTTCAGGATCGCCTAGGCTTTCGTTTTCACCTAATATATGTGGTATTTCAACATTTGAAAGTAGATTTTTTCGAAAAATACCACATTTAACTCAAAATTTTGGCAAAGCGAATCTAGCAAAACTGAGTAAAAATAACACAATCATAAAGTTCAATCTGAGCTGAATTCCACAATACAAAATTTACCAGCTGAAATATGGGAAATTGTTTGAAAAATCATTCCGGACGAAATTCCGGACGCAATATAAGTCGTAGCCACGAAAACGTAACATCGTTGGATTCAGCTCAGATTGAAATTTATGTTTACGTTGTTTTACTCACCTTTGCTAGATTCGCATTGCCGAAATTTTGGGTTAAAAAGTGGTATTCTTTGAAAAAAAACGACTTTCAAATTTTGGAATACCACATGTATCAGGTGAAAACGAACGATTAACTAGGCGATCCTGAAAATCTAATCGAAGATTTTTTCCATTGAGCAAGTCGTGAGTAATAACCAGTTAAGCCACAAAAGCGGCAAGGATTTACTACTATATGGTAGTTATCTTGAAGCGCTTTCGAGATATAAAGAAAACAAATTCGCTTTCTACATTTTTGGTCAGACGTTAGTCAGGAAAACAAAAGACAACCCTGCAACAACCGAAAATACCTATATTCAATGGACAAGAAGATTTAGTGAAGGTCTGGGGGAAAATTCGGTAAATTAAAACATTTACACTAACTAACATTAAAACAAAAACAAATACCTTTCTCTGAGAGGTCCTTATTTTTCGAGGCAGTCTCCAACAGTTTTCTGAAAGCCTCATCCGAAGACGAGTAGCCACTTCTGGAGATTGCTCTCGACAGCTTCTTCGCTGCATCGCTCCAGGGAGACAGGAATACCTCTAAAATTACAAAATCCACAAAATTAGGTTACCTTACCCCGCAGTAATATATTATATGCCCACTGACCGGTAAATGATAGATAGCTGGATTAGCTTAAAGTGGTAAACCGACGTGTGTTCAGTCCTCTGTTCAAAAGGATTGAGACAGTTTTGTGACAGCGGCAATTTGTACCACTATTCATTAAATTCGAGGCCGAAGCATTTGACCACTGAGATATTCCGGCAAAAACTAACGTGTATATTAACCATGCTGGCGACTTGCATATAATTCGCTAAAGGAGGTAAGAAATGCGCAAAGTAGAGCAGAGACTTCCTTGTTAATAGTAATAGTCTTTTTGTCGCTGAAGAGTGTGAGAACTTGATTCGGACCACCTTTCGAGCCAAGCTTCCAGAGACGGCCGAAACCAATCAATGCAAACTTATAACGCTAAAAGTCAGTGTTAGTGTGACGTAAATGTGTACCTGATTTGCTCATTTCGTGAACTGTACCAGCAGGCCTTGAAGCTCCACCGAACTCACGAACCGGGGAAGCATTTCGGCTAGAATCGTCAGAGGAATGACGTTTCCTCATAACCGTTGTGTAATTTAAAGGAGAGTAAAAACGGAAGGGTTATAACGTTACCATCCAAACAACATCTGAAATTAAGACAACAATCATCATTTGTTATTATATATATCTACATAACATCAAAGGAATATATATCTATATATCTATTTTGCTACGGAATATATTGATTTTGCTAACCTATAATGAAACGAAATATTGGCAAGCAGTTTCTGCCAGCTATAAATTAGTTGAACCATGAGAACGTAATACATAAGAGCAATGAGTACTCTATGGTATGTACTACAAATACTACAAGTACTACAATACTGACAAGCACTACAAATGGCATGAGTACTCTATGTATTATTAAGAGTGACCCATTTTCCCCAGCGGTTGATCCGCCCTCGCAAATTGGACCTCACTGAATCAAACAAATTCGTCCGTCAAGCGTGTGTTCTATGTAAACCTCGAAACAGACACAAAATTCGCCCACGCAGAGCTTGCGTCTTCGAGCTTTAACACACAAGCAAAAAGCGAGTGAGAGTAGCCTCGTTTCGACTGGGCACCGATTTACTGACAAGGATCACCTGGGTCCGATTTACGTGGAGGTCAGCCGTTAGCGCGCGCAGAGGACGTGTCACACCTGCAGTACATATACTACATAGAGTATGCCGTCATACTCTTATGTAGTTTTGCTTAGATGTAACACTCTAGCCAGCAGTGGGCAGAGGTTTCTCTATTAGATCTTGTTTTTAAATGCTTTCTCAACAAAGTTTTGCTCAAAATAGTTTAACAGGCTATGATTGACATCACACTTAGTGTCTCCAGAAACAAAACAGGAGAACGTTTCAGGGTAAAAATATCAATACAACAAAAACACCTGAAACAACGAGATGAAACCGGAATTAAGATTGTCAGACAGTTTCTCAACATAAGCTACACACGTATTCAGACAGGTTGTGGTTACGCAGACGCAAACTAGACAAAACGAACGCAAAAAGAAACCAAATAGGCGAAAACAATGGCGATGAATTTTTAAGACGACACAAAGAATGCGAATAAAAGTGTGAACAGGTCAGCTAAACGTACGTAGATAAGCTATTTAAAATTGGCCGATGTTAACCCTACTCTGCTCACGATGAAGTGTTTTGATGCTAACGCTAGCACTGACGACAGGAAAACAACCCGGAGTGGCTTCTTTCAATGCAATCATACGCGCTGAGTTTCTGTGCCTTACTCAATAAGGTTGGCACCTAGTCGCGCTTTATCCTTTAATGCAAATTGCTGGATGGGCTATATGGCCAAAGTGATCCCTTTTCCGGAGTGGTCAGGTAAAGTTTGACAATATGGGTATTTTCCGCTTTTTACTAAATGGAATTCCTACAGCTTCTCACCTCCAATTAAAATTCGGAACCATTGGAACCCTGTTCGAAAGCTTTACTCCAACAAATCCAACGTCCGCTGGGGGCCGTCAGTGGCACTGCCGTTCAGCTTGCGATAGAAGAGCTTAGGCAGATTAATTTAACATATATATATATAGCTTGTCCCGTGTCAGAATCAAATCTTGCACCTGGAACTAAATTGATGGCTGACCGTCCCCTCTCTCGTGGTGTTATCAGTTTTACTAAAATATAGCAGCCAAACATGTAGAACAGGTCGTTTTAAACTCTTCCAAACTTGGTCTTAAGAAAATTCAGGCATGACAGCGTTTCTCCAGTAGTAAGAAGAAAATAGAGTAACCTTCTGTCAAAGAATATGCTGCTTAAATGAACTTCGCGACTTTATCATATATCATATTTCAAACCAAATATTCATTACCGCATACCGCGCTTTTTTGGTGCGGTTACCGCGCGGTTAACCGCGGTTTTTACCGCTTACTTTTGGCGGTAACCGCGGTTAAATCAAGGCGCGGTTACCGCAGTCAAAGTACTATTATTTCTTCCTAAAAACTTCTTCTTCCACATTTTTTCAGTTTACTGCTTTTAAAATAAAATGTATCAGCGGCTGCAGTAGTTTTGGTGTCGTTGGATCACCATTTTGCTATTTCTTGCTTGCAGTCTTTATTTTATTTCCTGCAACTGAAGAAAATTGCATATGAGCTGGAACAAAATCAGAATTTTGGTTGAGTTGCAGTTTGGTAAGGACGTGTTTAGTTTTTAGTTTTGCTGAAGTAGACGCAAAATCCGTCATGATAGATCTTTAATGTTTTCAATCTGCACATGTGGCAAATTCCGCGGTCCCGCAGAAATCATTCTTAGAGATTCTCCGACCCATTTTTAAAAATCAAACTGCGATATAATTTATGAAGATCTTTACAAAATACTTGACTTGACCGATTAACTACCGTATTATGCCAAACAGTGGCCCACCGAATCACGCCCAGGACGTCTTTTCGGGGGAGGGGGCGCTTTTTTGGATTTTTTTCAGTGCTCGCTATCATGGGCATTAAAACCACAAGTTTGTGAAGAAAGTAGCGAGTGATTAAGCTATTTGAAAGATGTATACAAGCAATGGTATGCTCATTGGATAGACCTGTGGGGAAGCTGACACTTACCAGGCTGCTTGTTCCGCAAAAACTTACCAAATTTGTCGAAAATTAACAATACAGCGATTATATAAAGCAGATTTTTAATATCTCGTACATGGGCGTTTTCTCGGGGGGTGGGGTGGACGCTTTTTTAGATTATAAAAAATCCTAAATTGGCTACTCCGAAAAAACGCCCATGGGCCACAGCTTAGCATAATATATACGGTACTTAGAACTCAGTCGGATAAGTTTTCAAAATTTCTTTTGAATTTAAAATTAAAAATATTAAATAAACTACGAAAGTTTTCATCAGTTTATTCTTTTCACAACCTACAATTTCCGACTGAGCACAAGATAGGGGTCTTTCCCATTATCCCCCCATAGCTTCGTAGAAGTACTGAAGATGCACACTTTGACGGATTGAGTTGAAATTTGGTAGGGGTAGGTTTTCGGACCTGCTGATGTCAAACATGCAAAAATTTTAAAATTTAAAAAAATTTAAAAATTTTAAAATTTTTGCATATTTGAAATCAGCAGGTCCGAAAACCTACCCCTACCAATTTCAACTCAATCCGTCAAAGTGTGCATCTTCACTTCAGTACTTCTACGAAGCTATGGGGGGGATAATGGGAAAGATCCCAAGATGGAAATAATGAAAGAAATACTAAGTTTAAAATCCTGTTTACCAGCTATGATCCTATTCCTGTGTTAGTGACTGCAACGACTGTGTTAGACTCAGCGCTAACAATGCTAACAAAGTTGTAATTGCTAGTGTATGCATATCAAGCCTGCCACAGTAACAAAGCAGCAAAAAAGGTACTAGAATTTTGCAAAACTTGCGGACAAATATAAATGAGGTCAGCTACCTACATTTGCATTTTTGAGAAAAAAATCCTATAGAAACAGTAAATTTGTGTTTTTCAAGCGAAAAATCTAATAAAAATAGCGGTTTTCCCGCGGTTACCAGAATCGGCGGTAACCGCAATAACCGCGCGGTTTTTCCTTCGTTACCGCATACCGCAGCTCTGCGGTTACCGCCGCGGTAACTGCGGTAAAACCGCACCCCTACAGCAAACGTGTAAATGGAACTTTAAAGATTCTATTTAATACTGTCAAGTGGCAGTGAGCCATACGTAGTAAATATTTTCGTACTCCCTCGAATATTTGTTCCCCCAAAACTAACAATATGTAGAACCGAATAATCTTGTTATTTTCAACTGCAGTTGATCATCTTGTGGAGAATTTAAATGTATGATTACATGGTAGTTACGCAAATTATCAGTGCCAGCTATCCCAACTGAAACTAACCCAGGAAATACGTGACTCTACAAAGGAAATAAAGAACATCATGATTCATGATGGATCACTCGAGATTTCTTGACGACAGGTATTCTCTGCTGTAAGAAATAAGACCGTTGGTTGAGGAGCATTAAAACAGAGTGAAGATAACTTTCTTGACTCCTTGTTTTCTAAAACCTAGTACTTCAACCATTTCCTATAAGATTATTACTTCATTTAATTATTATCGATCATAATAGACACGTGATGATTCCTTTTGGAGACATCAACTTTGAACAAAGATTACTAAAGTCTGACCAAAAATTCTTGGAACCGAACTGTGAGCGCTTGTCTTGAGTTAACCTTTGAAGTTAGTCTATATAAAGTATACATTTCTAGAAACCTCAGGAGGAGGAGAATCCGGTAAAACCATCATATCCGGTCTATATCCGGTTACCGGATGCCAAATCGATAAAAACGCTTCAGATTCGGAAAGAAAATGCTAATTAATTCATACTCTAGCATATTGGTCCTTGGCCCAAGACATCTCCGAAAATCCGGTCACATCCGGTCTATGTCCGGTAACCGGATGTCTAGGTCACAAAAACTGTACAGCAAGATGGGTAGGTCGTACAGTTTCGCTGATTAAATGTTTAGATTCAGCGGGTCGACATTAGTCTATATACGAAGTTTTGTCCAATTTGGATCAAAATTGCGTGATTTATGGTCGTATCCGGTGCGAAAAAAACCGGAAAAATCGGTTTTTCCGGTCTGGTGCTCGGAATCGCGGATATAAAATGTTAGTTTTTGGCACAATGAATATTTGGGAGGCTACTTTCATTTTACCGGTGTCAAAGTAATCGAATATCCGGTCGATTTCCGGTTCTGAGCTTTGAAATTTTAGATTTCCTGGGCTATTATCTCAGTATCCGGTTGGTCCGGAAGTCAAACTATTTCATTAAAATGACATTTTGTCTATCCCTAACAAGCATCAACCTCAAATTACTTCATATCTGCTGTAATGTTTGAATGATAGCGTTTTAAAAACGTGCTGATTTTGCCTGTTTTGTGCAATTGTTAAACCGGATATGCGATTTGATCCCATACGCTTAGCTTTGTCGCACGCAATATAACGTATTTTTGAACCATTTTAAAACGCTATCATTCAAACATTACAGCAGATATGAAGTAATTTGAGGTTGATGCTTGTTAGGGATAGACAAAATGTCATTTTAATGAAATAATCTGACTTCCGGACCAACCGGATACTGAGATAATAGCCCATGAAATCTCAAATTTCAAAGCTCAGAACCGGAAATCGACCGGACATTCGATTACTTTGACACCGGTAAAATGAAAGTAGCCTCCCAAATATTTATTGTGCCAAAAACTAACATTTTTTATCAGCGATTCCGAGCACCAGGACGGAAAAACCGATTTTTCTGGGTTTTTTCGCACCGGATACGACCATAAATCACGCAATTTTGGTCCAAACTGGACAAAACATCGCATATAGACTAATTTCGACCCGCTGAATCTAAAAATTCAATCAGCAAATCTGTACGACCTACCCATCTTGCTGTACAGTTTTTGTGACCTAGACATCCGGTTACCGGACATAGACCGGATGTGACCGGATTTTCGGAGATGTCTTGGGCCAAAGACCAATGTGCTAGAGTATGAATGAATTAGCATTGTCTTTCCGAATCTGAAGCGTTTTTATCGATTTAGCATCCGGTAACCGGATATAGACCGGATATGATGGTTTTACCGGATTCTCCTCCTCCTGAGGTTTCTAAGAATATATAGTTTATAAAGGCTAACTTCAAAGGTAAACTCAGGACAAGCGCTCACAGTTCGGTTCCAAGAATTTTTGGTCAGACTTTAGTTCATTACTTGTAGTTAAGAAGCCGTCTTTACATCAAAATGAAGCAACGGATCTAACTGGGGATTTCGAAACAAGTTTTAACGGAGTTTTGAAGAACTGAAATTTTCCAGATTTTTTGCAGACTGAAGTAATTTATTCGAGAGATATTGATTACATCATTCAGTACCTCTATCAAGAGTACATAATATAAGAGTAAGAAACTCTTACAGTAGCAAGTACAAATCATGCTAGGTATGATCGGTGCGTTAAGTCGGGACCCCCCTCCCCCCGAAAGTCTCGGGGGGGTCCCCACTAAGCACTAATTAGACGCTTTCATATAAGCGTGTGTCTGCTCGCTGATTGGCCCATTAGCCTACGGCTTATGGTAGGTAATTTATTAGTTATTTTAATTAATTAATAACTTTAATTGGGTTAATGCAATTAAAAAACTAAATCAACAACTTTGTAGCAATTTTTCTGCTCTTTCCAATGATATACAAATTGTTGCATAATACAAAAATTCAAAGGAATGTAATGTGTAACAATTTTTATATCATTGGAAAGAGCACAAAATGCTACAAAGTTGTCGATTTAGTTTTTTAATTGCATTAACCCAATTAAAGTTATAATTAATTAATTAAAATAACTAATAAATTACCTACCATAAGCCTTAGGCTAATGGGCCAATCAGCGAGCAGACACACGCTTATATGAATGCGTGTAAGTAGTGCTTAGTGGGACCCCCCCCCCTCCCGAGACTTTCGGGGAGGGTCCCGACTTAACGCACCGAGCATACCTAGCATGATTTGTACATGCTACTGTAAGAGTTTCTTACTCTTATATTATGTACTCTTGCCTCTATCAAATACCTGAGGACCCTTTTGTAGTTGTTGTGAAATTGCCCTTCGCAGTGGAGGAATTAGCAAAAATGCATAAGCAACCTGGTTTTTGCCTATTTTCTCAACTTGGCAAGCGGCCACTCTAGCTATGAAGCAGCAATCGGGGAAACTAAAAAAGAGGGTGTCGGAATGTTTTCGTATAAAACACATCTGCTAAGTGGCAACTCTCTAGCATGGCTTGCGTACTAAACGCTTCACAATCGCTGGAAAAAATTTGGTCTTGTTTATGCAAAAACAACTTTTATTATGATAGCAGCCCATGGCATAGCAGTTAGAAGATGACCATCCCTTTTTTGAGATCTTTAAATTGAAGCACTTAGGTTACTTATCCGGTTTGCATACCTAAAACATTAGAGTTGTGACGCGGGCCGGGCCAGCCTGGATTTTTCGGCGACGGCCCGGCCCGCAAGATTACAAGCGGGCCGGTTTTTTACACGGTAAATGGCAATTTTTCAATAAATTTCGGTGCAATTTGAAGTCTACAATCGAAATTTCATTTACGGATTTTCAATGGCTTTGTTTTAAGATGATTAATTGCACATAATGGAAGTTAGAATTGAGCTGTGTCGGTATCTGGGTGCTTAAGGTTGTTATATGGTGGCTACTTATTTATTGGATATACCTAATCCATTTTAAGTTACGTCTATGAGAAGAGTATAGCTTTTTATATGTGAACAGTTGTTGCAAAACAATTGGAATGAAAACATTCGCTTATATAATTAGGTTTGATGGTATTGATATTGATGTAAGGGGGAGGGGGCATCGTTCGCAGTTTAAAAAGCAGTGTTCTTGCTTGCGACTGTAATTACTAATTTGAAACGTAACCAACATCCAACAATGACCTTTGTCAGAATCAAGCACGTGGACAAACTTAACACATGAGAAATTTAGTTTGAGGAAGTGAAAAGCTTCAAAAAACGTAGGACAGCATAAATAATGGAATCGGAATTGTAACATAAGGTTAAGAGTGGAGTAGAAGCGATAGCTTGGAGTTGCATATGGATAACGTGTGGAATTCTGCATAACAATGCAATATTTACCAAGCACGTAATCGACCAACCAGTCGCCACTTGTTTGTTATTGCTATTTGTTGTTTGTGAAAAATGGAAGACATAAAAATAGCCGTAAAACAAGTTGAAAGTAATTACCTAACAGTTCGGGCCGTTATTGCAACGTCGGGCAGTTCGGCCCGTAGGAATTTGCGGCCCCGGGCCGGCCCACGTGGCCCGACCCGCAACCAGCCCGCGGGCTGGGCCGGCCAGCAAAATTTTCTTAACTTTCCATTTTCCAACACCATAAAACATTGATTTAGGCCGTCAATCAATAATACGTGCACAAAAAGAATCACCACCTTAACAGAGAGTAAAGAGGACTGGACTGGGTTTCCCATGCCACCCAATAAAATCTTGATTCATCGTTCAGTATTTTCTCCCTTTCCTATTATCGTTAGCTATTGTGATCCTATTATCGTTAGCTATTGTGAAAATGTTTAACAGTAACACAATTTGTTAAGAAATAGAAAACTATTTTCACCCACAACATAAATAAATGTAGACACTAATAAAAGGACGCCATTATGAGCTTTATTTAGAAACATGAAATAACATCTATATTCCAATGTAATAGCACATTGACAAACAAAATAGCATAAAACATGTGAAAAACACAAAAAACTACAACAGAACTATCACTGAATTCCAATTTCAACTTGATTTCTTTATTCTGTCAAACTTAATCATATTTATCCTGATGGCGTCAGCAATTTCTTGTGCAGTTCTATTTTTGGTAAAGTAGTCAACAAACTGCCCTTCAGGGTTCATCAGATAAATCACAATTGTGTGATCAACAATGTAATCATCCTGTTCATCACGGGGTCCGGCACTGTGATATACTCGGAATGTCTTACACACTTTCTCCACCTACAACAGTGGAATAAGAATAGCACTGTACGTAATAAACTATAACAGGGAAGTAAGGCTCGAACAGAAAAAAATAAACTGTGAACTGACCAAGAAAAATAGTCCTGATTTTTCCAAAAATATGCTCTCCCCCTGTTTTGGGGAGCAAACAGTCGATGTGGGGCATCTTAGAGTCTCCCACCCTAAATTTTGAAATAGTAGAACGCCAGCACTTTTGGACACCCACTCAGCCCTCCCTCACTTTTCTAGAGTAAAGTTAACTCAATGCGCAAGCGCAGCTCCAAAATACAGGAACCTAAAACCAATATATATATATACACCTCTTCTTTGGTACCAGTAAAGCCCATCATTTTAGGTGAGAATTCCCCAACGTAAGCCTTAATGGCAGCAGGAGAATCTCGTTCAGGATCAACAGTGAAAAATAATCCAGCAACATCGGCAAACTTTTTGTCCTTTTCCAGCATGTCCATTACCTTAACGGAAAGATATTATATATTGTTCACAAAAATTAATAACCCGAGGACACAACGGTAGAAACCTTTGTCGCCGATCAAAAAGTCAGAAATTTGTCAATATAATATCCAAGAAGAGACTAAATACAACTTTTAGCAAAAGCTATGACGGTTGAATCTAATCTGGATATTTTTGATGGGCCGTAAAAGTTTGACTCATACGCAAAGTACATATATATGTTTGATTAATTAGCAAGTGGACTTGATAGTTAGCAAGCTTACTCTTACGAGGAAATGGACAGATCACTCATATGTTAAATTCAATACTGACAGTCACTGGTGGATCCTGGATTGCAGACGGGGGGCGGTAAAGTTTTTGCACCGGGGGTCTGGGGGGCGGAGCCCCCAGAAGTCGAAGAAATTATTTGTTTTTGCAATAAAATCGGTATTCGGATCGTTAATTCTTTAAACTTTGACGAACTGAGAAAAGTTTTTAAAATACAACACATTTTTGGTCAAAAATAGTAATTTTTCCGAAAAATCGGATGTATATATTTCAAGTTTTTTCTTCATAAATGCAATAAGTGTGCCGTTAAACATTATAAAATTCGCGCCTACGGCGCGAAATATTTCAGTTATTCACCTTTCCCCCTATTTTTCTCCTTAATTTTTCCTACCTTCGAATCGAGACGGGGGGGCGGGTCCCCCGCCCTGGATCCGCCTCTGCTGCCAGTTCAAATATTAGATAGAGCAAGCAAAACACTATAGTTCCTCAACTGCGCAGTATTTTGGTTGCTTTCCTATCATATAAAATGCACACATAGCCACAAAACCTTAGCCAATTTTTCTAGCTCATCGGGGCAAACATCAGGACAATGAGTAAATCCAAAATAAATGAGGTACCACTGTCCCAAGAAATCTTTCGAGGACATGCGTTTCCCATCAAAGTTTACAAGTTCCCAAGGACCACCAATCAAACTTTTACCTAATAAAGGAAAAGAAACGAACGTGATGTGGCTTCTCATATACATAAGTATATACATAGTCCATAATGAAATTCTGTGTTAAATAAAATGGTATAAATGCCTGTTTCTCCATGCATAAAACGGATAAACTCGGACACCAAAAGGGCAATTTTTCATAACATCCTATCGGTCTATAGTTTTGGTTTAACAGATTTTTCTATGTGTACAGACTGTATCATGGGGGAGCTCGGAGAGCCCTCATAATATGAGCTATAAAGGCACTTTGCGGATTTTGAAAAGTGCTAATTAGGCATATCTAATTAACGGGAAGGAATTAAGAGCTAATATTTACATTTTTGAAATCTCCAGGCCAAGAGCTTTCGAATGATACCAAACTTGCCCGGAAAAAATGAACTTTGAAAAAATCGACTTTCTCTTGCGGGTTTGAAAGTGGGGTTTTTTCTCTGTATTCAGCATGATTTTTGTCAATTTTGTGTTAACTCGATTTTTCGAACGGCCCATAGGAAAAATTTTTGTATACTATTTTTTGAATATCTAGCAAGTTTATGTTTTTTTCCGAATTTCGATCTGGTTCGATTTTCATAGATGGAAAAAATGGAAATGGAAAAAATAGCGTTTTTGGACACCTTTCAAGCTGAAAAATTTCTAAGTCCGAAAATTTGAAAATAGTCTAAAAACGGGCAAAAACAGCGTTTTTCGCCCTTGGGGTGGTACCCACACAGCGTTTTTTTTCAAAATCGGATTTCATCAAATTTTCGTCATTTTTATTTTCTGAGCGTCATTTTTATTTGTCCAACGTCAAAAATAAAGTTTTGCAGAAATGCAGTTTTGTTATGATTTTAGGCTATATATATTCGTAATTTTGGATGAATTTTTACCTTGTTGGCGTGTGTTGCTTCATATTTCGCATTGTCCCGCGAATATATTCTAACTTGCGTACTCATATAATACATATATCTGGTGTCTATGTATATATGCATCATATGTTTGAACATTAACAATGACGAGAACAACTCGACACAACGTGGGGGGTCTGGGGGGCTAGCCCCCCAGAATTTGAAGAAATTTTTTGCTTTTTAGATGAAATCGTCCTTTAAATCTTTAATTCTTTTCATTTTGCAGAAACAAGAAATTTTATAAAAGTTTACCCTATTTGAAGGGAAAAATAAGAATTTTTTGCTAAACTCGCACTACATTTTAAGCTTTTTCTATCCAAAAATTTGGTAAAAACGTTGGAAATATACGTAATATATACGCGCTCACGAAATTTTGTTGACATGCCTTTTTTCTGTCTTTCCTGTTTGCTTTTACTTACCTTCAAATCGCAACGACAGAGCTGCCCTCCAGATCCATCCCTAGTAGTTATAACATTTATGCAATAAACGTTCTTAAATATCCTATCCTGGTACATACGTATATAAGCTCTCATTCCATTCTAGCTGAGAAAATCCGAAGAGAAAGTTTTTAAGGAAAATATTCATCGAAATTGGTATGAGAAACTTGCATCAAAAAATGCAATTGAAGTATGTAGCATAAAGACTCGTAGCCTGTGGCTTTGTATATATATATATATAATATATATATATATATATATATATATATATATATATATAAATATCTATATATATATATATGATAGATATACTGATTGACTGTTCAAACATCGTCGAAGCTTAACATCACGAAGACAATATATAGTGCGGGGTTTTGGGGGCGGCAGCCCCCAAAATTTGAGAATTTTTTGAAAAATCACTGTTAAAACGTAATAGAAACTTTGCATTCTTGTTAAATTTGAGTGATACTTCCACATTTTGGCTTAGTCATTCTGTCGTCATTTTTATTTTGGCGTCGTCAAAACTATTGTTCATTTCTGCAAACGACGCTATTTTTGACCAAAAAAAACCTAGTACCCACATATAGTAAATCGGGGTCGCTGAACACGATGAGCATAGTGCCGACACCGTATCTCGCCTGGTTCATCTGGTTCAACTGGTTAAAGTTGAACCAGTTCCTGGTTCAAGCTACTGGAGATAGCTAGAAGGCTGAAATTTTGCATACAAAGGTTATTGGGTATGGGGAATTCACTGGTGGTGTTAGTGATCCGACCAATGGCTGGCCAGATCTGGTTCAACTGGTTCAAAGTTGAACCAGGTCCTGGTTCAAGCAACTGGAGATCTAGACGGCTGAAATTTTGCATACAAAGGTTATTGGGCATGGGGAATTCACTGGTGGTGCAACTTTGGTGATCCGACCCATGGCTAACCAGGTCTGGTTCAACTGGTTCAAAGTTGAACCAGGTCCTGGTTCAAGCAACTGGAGATCTAGACGGCTGAAATTTTGCATACAAAGGTTATTGGGCATGGGGAATTCACTGGTGGTGTTACTTTGGTGATCCGACCCATGGCTGGCCAGATCTGGTTCAACTGGTTCAAAATTGAACCAGTTCCTGGTTCAAGCTACCGGAGATAGTTGGAAGGCTGAAATTTTGCATACAAAGGTTATTGGGCATGGGGAATTCACTGGTGGTGCAACTTTGGTGATCCGACCCATGGCTAACCAGATCTGGTTCAACTGGTTCAAAGTTGAACCAGGTCCTGGTTCAAGCAACTGGAGATCTAGAAGGCTGAAATTTTGCATACAAAGGTTATTGGGCATGGGGAATTCACTGGTGGTGTTACTTTGGTGATCCGACCCATGGCTGGTCAGATCTGGTTCAAAATCGAATCAGTTCCTGGTTCAAGCTACTGGAGATAGTTGGAAGGCTGAAATTTTGCATACAAAGGTTATTGGGCATGGGGAATTCACTGGTGATGTTACTTTGGTGATCCGATCCATGGCTGGCCAGATCTGGTTCAAAATCGAATCAGTTTCTGGTTCAAGCTACTGGAGATAGTTGGAAGGCTGAAATTTTGCATACAAAGGTTATTGGGCATGGGGAATTCACTGGTGGTGCTACTTTGGTGATCCGACCCATGGCTGGCCAGATCTGGTTCAACTGGTTCAAAGTTGAACCAGTTCCTGGTTCAAGCTACTGGAGATAGTTGGAAGGCTGAAATCTTGGATACAAAGGTTACTGGGCATGGGGAATTGACTGGTGGTGTTACTTCGCTGATCTAACACTTGGCTGGCCAGATCTGGTTCAACTGGTTCATTGTTCAAGCTACTGGAGATAGCTGAAAGGCTAAAATTTTGCATGCAAAGCTTATTGGGCATGGGGGAATTCACTGGTGGAATTTGTGATTGCTGCTGCCACAGTTATGGCAGCGTTCTCAAAAACTAGACGGAGGACAAGTAGGAAAAATGCTCCTTGCAGTCGCATGAAAAAGTTAATATGAGCTATGATGGTCAACATTTAAATGTGTCAAGGACAAGATTTAAAATGTTTAATATGAGCCAACATCTAAATAAGTAGAGGACAAGATGTAAACGGCTAATATGAGCCGCTACGTTTCTCTTGGGCTCATATTGACGCGACTAAAATGGCAAAAATATCTACAGTTTACGGTTGGCATATAAGCATCAGTGTTTATAAACGATTTGGTTGGCTTGGGAATATGTTGAATTAATGTGATGATTGCGATGATAACTTCAAATGTGATTTTTCTCAAGATTTCACAACATGTGTAAGTTCCACATTTTCGTTTCTTCATTAGATTGGACTACGGTTTCGTTTTGTTGGCTTATATGGTGGCCTTAAATGTGTACTTGGATGTAGCGGTGGAGAAGAAAACGTTTACGTACAGCTTTGCAAAATTAATGTTTATGCGTCGTTATTCATCCAAGCAATTTCAGTGTTGGATTAAAATTAAAAGTAAGCAAAAGCTAAATGAGCGTCAATATGAGCACAAGAGAAACGTAACGGCTCATATTAGCCGTCTACATCTTGTCCTCTACTTATTTAGATGTTGGCTCATATTAAACATTTTAAATCTTGTCCTTGACACATTTAAATGTTGACCATCATAGCTCATATCAACTTTTTCATGCGGCTGCAAGGAACATTTTCCTACTTGTATATTTATTTCTATCACTTAAGCCAAGCCAAGCCACAATATAGATTTTAGAATGTTTTGAGTTTTTCGTGAACGATTTGCTGTGCTTTCTGTTAAACTAATTGTATATAATTAGACGTTGTCCCTTAATGTAAACAAATATGGCTGCTATCTTTCAATTCGGTTATTATCACTATCATTAGAAATACATCATATGTTGAAAATTGCACTAAATTTTTGTTGCACACACCGCAAAAGTTGGTTTTATTTGCCCTTCTGAGCGATTTTTCCAGGGTAAATTATTAAAACAA
>JASAND010028337.1:0-17237 GCA_030248195.1 Trissonchulus latispiculum | reverse complement strand
TTACTTCGTTCAGTTACGTATTGCTGGGTTGAGTTAGGGGGGAAGCCCAAAAAAATGGGGAGGGGAACGCGTGGGGGGCCCGCCCTCCCCCCCCAGTAAAAAAACCCCAGAGTAAGTTTTGTGACAACAAAAAGTTTAGTCATGTGAACTCCCCCTTTCAAAATAATGCATACGTCTCTGCCTGTTGGGGGTCATATTGCTGGCTTAGTTTTAGGCCAAAATTTAGGGGGGCTCACAAAAAATTGGGGGGCATATTTTTGAAAAACATTTTGCGAATATCGCCGTCGGGGACAAGGGGTAACGAAAAAATGACCAAGGGGTAACCAAAAATAGCCGGAAAAAATAAGTTTTTACAGTCAAATTTCAAAAAATTTACGGCTTGGCCGGAACTTGTTAGTTAAAATGTCTAGTTTTTCGCGAAAATCGAGCAAAATTTTGAAATTTTTTCCAAAAATTGAAGATTTTTTGCAAATTGATAAAATTATCGTTAGTTTTTCGACAGTTTACAAATTTATTCTTGAGGTACAAGCCCCCCTCTTCAAAATTTTTGTTCGAGGTACAAACCCCCTCAAATTTTTTTGGGGGCAAGCCCCCCAGGACTCAGGAGTCCAGGACCCGACCCTATGTTAATGTTAATGTATGGTGAAATTTGGCAATTTTTTGGGTTATATATGGGTCGGACTGCTTTATGGGAAGGGGGAGGTTGCAGAGTGGGGGCGCCCCCCCTAGTAAACTAAGTCAGTACCGGCTTCACCCAGCTTCTGCAGCGCTGGGTTACGTACAATATTGTGCCAGCTTGCAAAGCGTAGTTATCTTATATATATTCGTACGTGTATGAGATGAATTACTAAGAATTCTTTATGTCGTGGTTGTGTTTATTTACAATGGGAGAAACTGCCAAGAAACTTTGCAGTAGAATAGCAACACACAATGGTGTGTTTCATTGTGACGATGTGTTGGCGTGTTACCTGTTGAAGCTGTTGCCGGAATTCAGAGATGCTGAAATCATCAGGTGTGGATTGTTTGCGGACAGTGACATTTTCAATACATCATCCAGCGATTAAAACTTTTCTAGTTATTTTTGAAATGGCTTCGGCTTGCCGCTCGAGATATATATGTATCTCCGTCCTACCACAGGCAACAGGACGTGGGGTGTCGGCGCTCATCCCCGCCCATTTTTAATTAGAGTTAGCGATGCTACTTTTACAGAGAGCTTACATCTGGTTTTTAAACCGTTGACTAACTTGCGTTAAAACTTATTATTCCGCGTTATTTTGCAAAATAATGCTCGCTTATATGTATTTGCTTGTCTTTTTGTAGGACACGAGATGAAGATTTGATTCAAAAGTGTGATGCTGTTGTTGACGTTGGTGGGATTTATGATCATAAAAATCTACGGTTCGATCATCATCAACGGTATGTAACTCCTACTGTTGTTTAATTTCGTTTGTTGAGCTTGAAGTTGGCTTTTCAACAATCAGAAAGCTGCCGATTATTTATTGGTAACTAACGGCTAGGAACAAGTTTCAACCATGTAAATGTCAAGTAACGTATTATGGAGGTTATATTATTATGGAGTATGGAGGTCCAGCATCATAACGCTTTTTACCTGAACTAGAAGTTTTAGGTTTGGTTAGTGATGGATTATGTCGTTAGCTTTCACCCCTCTAGTCTTCGTTTGTTTCATCTACTTGACAATTACTAAGGCACAACTATTCGCCGATTTTTTCAGGATTTTTAACAGATGTCCAGTATTCTGCCTTTGATCTAATTCAGAAAATTCGAAGATAGAAGCACAAACTGATCCCTTCCTAATTCCTTTCCTTTTGAAGATTCGTTTTAAGCATCTTCCTTCTAAACACAAGAAATGAGCAATTAGTAGTGATGGGCACTGGATATCCGGATAATTTTTATGCCCGGATAATATCCGATTTGAGAAAAATATCCGGATATCCGCTTACGTTTCAGACAAAATTATATATGAAAAGGTACCAAATTTTTGACAAAAATTTCAAAATTTTATAAATATGTATATTCAAAAATTTCTCTGAAAATGTTTTTGAAACTAAGGTTTTTTGCTTGGCTGTATGATGGCTTGCCGCAGTGCACCGAAAAAATGACAGAAAAATTTAATTTTAACTGTGAAATGGAAAAATTTTCTTGAACTGAAGTTTTGAATAGGCATATATTTACAATAACTGGATATCCCTATATCCGGTGTCCATCACTAGCAATTAGTAGAATATTGTGCTCTGACGGCGCAAAAGTTAATGTGTTTTATCGCGACGCAGGGGCGGGCGCCCCCCCCTCCCACAGCCCACCTCCCCGGATTGAAGTCACCCTAATATAACCAATCCTTCTTGAAATTAATAACGGATTTTTGACTAATTCTTAAATACGTTTCAGTTACACTATGCGTTAATTGTTTTTAATTTGTGGTATTTATTGGTTGCCCTTTTAGAGACTTCAATGAAACACTTGGTTCCATTCAACCTAAATATGACAAGTTATTCAGCAGAACTAAATTGAGCTCAGCTGGTTTAGTTTGGTGTCATCTTGGTCATCGGATTTGCCAGCATTTACTGGGTGTTTCAGAAGAACCCAATGCAGAAAATCCTGAAACTAGTTATGAAATTGAGAAAGTGTATCAAAGGATGTATGAACGGTTTATTGAGGAAATAGATGCTACGGATAATGGAATTAACGCTTATGACTCAGAACCTAGGTATGTGTATTATTGGGTTACCGCTTTTTTAACAAAAAGGCAACCCTTTCATCTGGGTGTGTCCGTTTATTATTATTTATTAATCTCGTGACCACCCCTGCCCCCTCCAACTTTTGCTAGGGTTGATCGATTGTGCTGAAATTTTTAGGGGGGGGTCAAGCAGAGTACTTTTTACCGGGGAGGGGGCGGTGCCCCCGACCCGAAATCGCCCATCGCGGGATTTTTGCTTCCCCCCACGGGATTTTTTGGGGGCCCAAATTTTTGCCAAAAATAGGCTAATTTGCAAAAAATTTTCCGGCTTCGCTATGGCGTTTTTAGCTTAAATTTTGGCATTTTTGAGAACCTGTTTCCTTTCTACTGTAAAATACGCCAAAAATACTAATTTTTAGCTCATTTTTGCAAAAAATCTTCCCCCCGAAAATTGCTTCCCCCCCGGGCCCGCCCCCGCCCCGAAATAAATCCCTAAAAAATACCCTGTAAAGTGTTGACTGTGAAGCGCGGGCAGTCCGATATTTCTCGGATTCAGGGAATGGCAGCTCCCGGAATTTTTTAAAATGGTAAGGGAGGACCAAGGGAAACGTGAAACTTTTTTGTCTCCGATTTCGCTCAAAAGTTGCTCATAGGCTAATTCGATAGCGCTGATTTCGCCGGAAAATTCTGGATTTTGAAAAATTTCTCCAAAAGTGCTCAATATGGTGCTCAAATGAAAGAGCTTTTCTGCTTGAGGGATTTTCCAGAAATGCATCTTGCGGAAGTTGTGACCGCAAACGGAAACTTCGGGAATTCACGGAAACCCGGATTTTGGACTTAAAAATTTTTTGTCTACGATTTCGCTCAAACGTTGGTCATAGGGTAAGTCAACCACGCAGATTTCGAAACTGTAATCGAAATATCCGGAAAGTTTACGGATTTCGAGATTGAAAAATTTCGGATTTTTAAAATTTCTTCTAAAGTTGTCTATATAATACTCAATTAATGAAAGAGCTCATGGAGCTGAGCAACTTTTCTGCTTGCGGCATTTTCCGGAAATGCGTCTAGCGAAGGTTACTATGAAAAAACTGTTGCATTCTTCTGAAAAAACCCGTGTTCCTAAGGGAAAACAGCGGCAACCCGTTCTCGCTACTTTGCTAGTTCTAAGTATTCTATATATTCTATTACAATAAAGAAAAAGAATAAGAATCATAAAGAAAACACATATTATAAGGGTCGCTGCCGCGACCCCTATGATAATGAAAAACGCCTGCCTGCAGTCACTAAGGGAAAGCCTTAGTCCGAAACAGGAAAGAGCCAACGGTGATCAAGTATGGGATACGAGGAATGTACAGTACTTGTAGTCGATTTCTGATATATACATTTTCAACCACACTGCCTGAACTTCCGGACAACCTTCATAAATCGATTTGGCTCAAACTTTCAGAACTTGTAGCAACCCAGCATAAAAGGAAAACCTGCAAATATTAGAGCTCAACTCCGTATAGTCAACGAGCAAAATTAGTGATTTTCGACTCTGCCCCAACGTCGCCGTGTGACTTCACTTATCAAAATTGGGTTCAGCCCGATAGAGTAGACTCAGACAACTCAGATTTTAACCGGGGTATTTTTTAGGGATTTTTTGGGGGGGGGGGGCGGGCCCGGGGGGGGGAGAAATTTCCGGGTGGGGGAAATTTTTGGTAAAAAGAGCCAAAAATTGCTATTTTTTGGCGTATTTTGCACGTAGAAGCGCAAAAAGTTCTCAAAAATGCCAGGATTCAAGCTAAACTTAGCTATTTTTACGAAAAAATTTCCGGCAAAGCCGGAAAATATTTGATAATTGGCCAATTTTTGGCAAAAATTTGGGCCTCCAAAAAATTCCGGGAGGGGGCGATTTCGCCGGGGGGGGGGAGGCATTTTCGAGGGGGGCCGCCCCCCCCCTGTAAAAAATACCCTGCGAAACTGGAAACCACAGAAAATCCAAAAAACTGGCCTAAAAATGCTAGATTTTCTGTATTTCAAACGCTTTTTCCGTGAAACCAAGGCTTGTTTTGATTGTTTTAGGCGTTTATACGCGGTTTAAAGGCGATTTTGAGTCAAAATGGGGGGGGGGGGCGGGCCCGGGGGGGAGAAATTTACGGGTGGGGGAAAATTTTTGGTAAAAATGAGCCAAAAATTGCTATTTTTTGGCGTATTTTGCACGTAGAAGCGCAAAAAGTTCCCAAAAATGCCAGGATTTAAGCCAAAGATAGCTATTTTTAGGTAAACATCTCCGGTGAAGCCGGAAAATTTTTGAAAATTTGACCGTTTTTGGAAAAAATGTAGACCTCATTAAGGGGGAAGACCAAAATCCCGGGGGGGGGGCGATTTCGGGGGGAAGGTCAATTTCGGGGGGGCCCCCCTGTAAAAATACCCTGTTAACCAAGAAGGGACCACAGATGGGGCAACTATCCGAGCTTTCTAGCATTCATATTGGACAGCTTACAGCGATCACACCTTCGCTTGAGCCTCCGAACTCAGGCACATTTCCACATTTTTGGACCTAGCCACCTTATTATTCCTTTTACCACGCAATTTTTATAAATATTTATCTCTATGGTTCCAATGTCCGTGCTAAAAATGAGCAAAATCCCAGACCCATTATTGAGATTGGCTGCTTTTGGTTAATTATCTATATACATGTGTACATACGTACATATTATAGTGATATCTAAAAGCAGCATTGTAAAAGCAGACAAATATTTTGAAGCAAAGTTAGATAAACCTGGCATTTTTAGGGTTTTAAAGGTGGGGGGGGCGAGCCAAAGGTGAAAATATACCGAAATTTTTAGCGAAAAATTAGCATTTTTAAGGTAAAAATGCAAAAACTCGCTGCTTTTAAGCTTAAAATGAGCTTCTAAGCCCATAAATTAGCTAAAAATTTAGAAAATTCTTGAAAATTTGACCTCAAAACCCTAATTTTTTGACACTTTTGGGCAACCCCCAAAAAAGTGGGTGGGTGCTTGCCGAAAAGTGGGGGTCCCCCACCCCCCCCCCCACTAAAAAATGCCAGATAATCTGACAGTATGTAATAATTTAAGCTTCTGATTTCTGCTTAAAATGTATGCGCCAGTATTAATATTCAATATTTTCTGGCTACGTTTAAAAAAGTCGGTTTAGAAGAAATGTACCACAGGCGTAACCAAAGTGAGCGTCAATATGAGCCAAAGAGAAACGTAGCGGCTCATGTCGGCCATTTACATCTCTTCCTCTACTTATTTAGATGCTGGCTCATATTAAACTTAAATCTTATCCTTGACACGTTTAAATCTTGGCCATCATAGCTCATATTAACTTTGCGACTGCAAGGAGCATTTTTCCTACTTGTAGAATATTAAGTCTTTGTCTTTAGGTCTTTGTTGCTTTAGGTTGGTTTATATATATATATATATATATATATATACAAGTAACAAAAATGCTCCGCACAAAAGGGGATAATATGTGTGTTGGGCCTATGTCTGTCGTTTAAATTCCGGTTGAGAAAGCAAGTATATAAATCCGACACAGCAAGTTTGGGTGGGTGGTTCTTTGGCGAAAGTTGTTCAGTTCGATGCGGGCCTTCATTTAACTCGAAATTTGACCACTTTTCAAAATTTTAATTTTTGACCCAAAATCGCCTACGTCCCCACCCACCCCCACCCCCACCACAGCCCTCCACAGCCACTTTAGGTACGCACTTCTATGACAAAAGTTGCTCAGTTCGATGCGGGCTTTCACTTGGCATCAAATTTGACCACTTTTGAAAATTTTAATTTTTGACCCAAAATCGCCTAAGTCCCCACCCCACCCCACCACAGGCCTCTACAGCCACTTTAGGTACGCACTTCTATGACAAAAGTTGCTCAGTTCGATGAGGGCTTTCATTTGGTACCAAATTTGACCACTTTTGAAAAATTTTATTTTTGACCACTTGACCCCCTACCCGATTTACCCTTCAAACGGCAAAGTGGAGCTAGTCCAGCAAAATGGGTGGGTCGGACGGCAAAACGGACTCCGGGAATGAGCTGGGCGCACCAGAAAACCCCTATGGACAAAGTTTTGAGAGGCTACGCACAGTCTTATATGGTGTTCTTGGAAGTCGGTACCGACTTGACCCTTCCGACAGCAAAGTGGAACCAGCCCAGCAATATGGGTGGGTCCGACGGCAAAACCGCTTACGGGAATCAATTCGCCGTGCCAGAAAACCTTTGTATGAAAGAATTGAGCTTTCTAAGTTGAATACACAGCGAGAAATTTCGATTTTTCATTTTTCGAATTTTCACCATTTTTGACCGGCCACTGTGGTCGCAAGGGAAGGGATAGAGAAACGAGACTTAGCTATTTAGTTAGTTCAATATATGTAGTTTCTGAATATAAAAAGAAATCGGCTCCAGCTCTTAACGTTCGAGCTGCGCAGCGACCACAAAAATGATCACTTTTCGCTCTGAGCCGACTTTGCGGCGCAGCTGCGGCGCTGTGGCGCACCCGCGGCGCAAAAAAAGTAGCGATTCTTAAATGGCGCATGGGGTACTACCAGACCGTATACCCCTTTAGGTCCGGCCTCCGCTGCAGATTACGTGAAAGAGGCGGAAAATCAGGACAATACGACCATTAAATAGGAGAAACCGGAAAAAATAAAAAAACATCACTTTCATAACCGGTCCGGGGTGCAACTTTTTAACGGTAAGTGATACGGGGCTGAAACTTCCCAGACATACTAAACTCGATGTGTTCTACAATTTGCGCATGAAATCCGCGCAGGATCTGTGCAGGATTTTGCGCAGCTTCTGCGCAGCTTATTTTACACTGTCTCCAGCCACTTTTCACACATATTATAGGGGTCGCTGCCGCGACCCCTATGATATATATATATATATATATATATATGAGCCGATTTTTGGTAGGGTCAGCCATAACTTGGACAACCTTCAAAAATCGATTTGGCTCAAACTTCGACTTGAAGGAACCTGTCGGAACAAGGAAAACCGTCAACTATTAGAGCTCAACTCCGCAGAGACAACGAATTGTAGCAATCGCATTTTCGACTCTGCCACTGACGTCGCCGTAGGACTTCACCAATCAAAATTGTGCTCAGGCCGATAGAGAAGAGTCAGACAGTTCATATCTTAACCATACAGGCACCACACATGGGGCACCTATCCCTACCAGTTTGAGCTTTCTAGCGGTCATGTTCCGCAGTTTGCGACGGTCGAACCTTAGCTTAAGGTGGTGATTCCCTTTGGTCACAAAAGTTTGCACCATTATTACTCGTTCATTACTTGGAGTTAAGAAGCCATTTTTATATCAAAATGTAGCTTGTCATTTTCTCTTTTTAATGCATACCATTAAACTAATGTTGCTTTGTTAAAGTATTTTTGACACATTTTAGAAGAAGTATAATTTTCCAGATTTTTTGCAGACTCAAGTAAATTTTTTCGCGAGACATCGGTTATATCATTCGATACCTCCATCAAATAGCTGGGGACGACTTTTTATTTATTGTGAAATTGCTCTTCCTTATGGAGAAATAAGCTGAAATGTGTGCGTAACCTGTAGTTTGCTTACTTTTTCTAAATTTGTCAAGCGATTACTTTAGCTAGAAGGTAGTAATCGAGTAACCAAAAAACGTCCCTGGGTATATTTGTGCAGAACTCATTTGGTAAGTAACAGCCCTCCAACTTGCATGGTGAATGCTCCACAATCTTTGAAAAAAATTGGTCATGTTTTTGCAAAAACTACATTTTTCATGATAGCAACGGACGGGATAGCTGAACGATCATCCATCCGATAATTTGCCCCTGTGAGACCTTCAGATCGACGCTCCTAGTTTGATTTTACGGCTTGCATAGTTCAAGAAATGATGGATTATTTGATTTCTGCAAAAATGACAAGTTTTCGACGCCAAAACAAGAAAATCTGCTATATCGCACGCTAGAGAAAAGATAGAAAGTTGCTTTAAAAGCAAAAATGTGAAGCTCAACGAGATCTTTCAAATGAATGTAGTCATAACTGTATAGCTGCCACCAAACTTTCAGAAATTGGGAAAAACCGCCCTGATCGGAAATCTCAAATTTTTGAATCGGGATTGCGCGGAGGGTGTTAGAACGCTAAAAGAATGTATTTCGGAAAGTTTTGCCAAATTTCATCCTGATTTGCCCTGCCAACCAACAATTTGTGCCCAAAAGGAATCACCACCTTAAGCCTGCAAGCTCAGTAGGCGCATTTCCACATTTTTTGACCTAGCGACCTCATTATGCCTTAGTACCACGCAATTTTTATAAATATTATTCATCCATATTATGCTGCCAACGTCCATGCAAAAAATGAGCAAAATCCCAGACCCACTTTTTAGATATGGCCATTCAAAGTTCGAAAAATCGCCGTTTTTGAGCCAAAACAGCGATTATGGCAACTTTGACCCGCCATAGCCGACTAATGAAAAAAGATATTGGCGTAATATTTTAGACATATAACCTAGGTACCCTTGGCAATGTTTCGGGCAAGTTTCAGCCAAATCCGAGAAATTTTATTTTTTTCGATTTTTCGGCCCATTTTGGGGGATGAAAAATCGAAAAAAATAAAATTTCTCCAATTTGGCTGAAACTTGCCCGAAACATTGCCAAGGGTACCTAGGGTTATATGTCTAAAATATTACGCCGATATCTTTTTTCATTAGTCGGCTATGGCGGGTCAAAGTTGCCATAATCGCTGTTTTGGCTCAAAAACGGCGATTTTTCGAACTTTGAATGGCCATATCTCAAAAGTGGGTCTGGGATTTTGCTCATTTTTTGCATGGACGTTGGCAGCATATGGATGAATAATATTTATAAAAATTGCGTGGTACTAAGGCATAATGAGGTCGCTAGGTCAAAAAATGTGGAAATGCGCCTACTGAGCTTGGAGGCTTAAGCTAAGGTTCGACCGTCGCAAACTGCGGAACATGACCGCTAGAAAACTCAAACTGGCAGGGATATGTGCCCCATGTGTGGTGCTTGTATAGTTAAGATATGAACTGTCTGACTCTTCTCTATCGGCCTGAGCACAATTTTGATTGGTGAAGTCCTACGGCGACGTCAGTGGCAGAGTCGAAAATCACGAATTTTGCTATAACTCGTTGAATATACGGAGTTGAGCTCTAATATTTGAAGGTTTTCCTTTTACGTCAGGTTGCTACAAGTCCTGAAAGTTTGAGCCAAATAGATTTTTGAAGGTTGTCCAGAAGTACAGGCAGCAGTCGAATTTCTCAGAAATCGACTCATATATATATATATATATATATATATATACGGTACATTTCACCGAAAGAATGACCGTTGGCGAAATTGGCAAATTGGCGAAATTTAAATAAAAAATGGCGATTTTAGCAAATTTAGCTACATTTGTGAACCTTAAGCTTGAGCATATGTTGCAACTAAGCTCATGAACCAACTCGTTCGCGAAATAAACTCTAGCAGAATTTTTCGCCAACGTTTTTGAACTTTTCTGCAATTTTGGAACTTTTTCAATTTTCAAAGGCAATTTTCGCGAAGGAGTTGGTTTATGAGCTTGCTTAAATTTACTTGCAACATATGCTCAAGCTTAAGGTTCACAAATGTAGCTAAATTTGCTAAAATCGCCATTTTTAATTTAAATTTCGCCAATTTGCCAATTTCGCCAACGGTCATTCTTTCGGTGAAATGTACCGTATATATATATATATATATATACTGGGTTTATTTTAGGCAAAAATAAGTGTGGGGGGGAGAGTGGGGGTGACGCCCCCCCCCACTACTGGGGGGAGGTCGAAAAGTGGGGGGGGGGGGAATAAAATGGAAATAAAAAGTGGGGCCAAAAATGCTGTATAAATAGCCTGTTTTTCACATACACTGCTATAACTATGCTTAAAAGTGCTCAAAAATCAAGTTTTAGTACCAAAAAAGGCGATTTTTGATCAAAAATTTCCGGCCAAGCCGGAAAATTTTTGAAAAATTTGACCAAAAAACCTAAAAATTTGGCAATTTTTGGGCACCTTAGGGTGAGTGGGCGGGGGATGCCCAAAAAAGTGGGGGTGGGGCCGGTGGGGGGAAGGTGCTCCAGGGGGGGGCCCAAAAAGTGGGGGGCGCCCCCCGCCCCCCCAGTAAAGTAAACCCAGATATATATATATCATCCTATAATATGAGTCAAAACGCCCCAATGACTGCCTTCAGAGGCGCTGCGCAGATCCTGCGCAAATTTTGTGCGCAAAAGAAAGTCCGTGTCGAGTTTAGTATAATTGGAAAATTTCATCCCCCTATCACTTACCGTTAAAAAGTTGCACCCGCCGGCAGTTATGCCGGCGATGTTTTTTTCCGGTGTCTCCGTTTTACCCTCGTATGTCACCATTTTGTAGCCTCTTTCACAGAATGTAGCGACGTTCAGACACCTATTGTGGTATATCATCAATATATATAGGTTAGTGACTTTCGATATATGCGGTCGCCGCCGCGCCACAGTGCGCCGCAGCGCCACAGTGGCGCCACAAAGTCGGCTCAGAACGTCGAAATGGCCAAAAGTATGCCTGGGATTAGCTTCTTTCCAGCTCTTTGTGCAAATACAAACCAGACAAGTTATATATGGTTGATAAGGACATATATCCGGATTATGACGTTTGAAGTCGGATTTTTGATATGTTGCGCCACAGCGCCACAGTGGCCCGCCAAAGTTGGTGAATGTTGGGTCCGACTTTGAACTTAGTTTTTTCGCTTATTTTTCAAGATAGACTTCTCAAATCGTGCATATAAAGGTTTTTGGGGACGGCGAATCCATTCCCGCCATCAGTTGTACTGCCCGATTCACCCAATTTGCTGGGCTGGTTCCACTTGACCGTCTGAGGGGTCAGGTCGGTAACCGCTTCCGGGAGGTCCATAGTAGGCTTTACTTGGCCTCTCAAAACTTTGTCTATAGGGGTTTTCTGGTGCGCCCAGCTCATTCCCGGTCTCCGTTTTGCCCTCTGACCCACCCATCTTGCTGGGCTGGTTCCAATTTGCCGTCTGGAGGGTCCGGTCGGTACCGACTTCCGGGAACACCATATAGAACTGTACATAGCCTCTCAAAATATTGACTATAGGGGTTCTCTGGTGCGCCCAGCTCATTTCCGGTGTCCGTTTTGCCGTTGGACCCACCCATCTTGCTGTGCTGGTTCCACTTTGACGTCTGGAGGGTCCGGTCGGTACCGACTTCCGGGAACATCATATAGAACTGTACATAGCCTCTCAAAACATTGCCTATAGGGGTTTTCTGGTGCGCCCAGCTCATTCCTGGCATCTCTTTTGCCGTTGGACCCACCCATCTTAAAAAACCTCCCCCTCTGCTGTGCTGGTTCCACTTTGCCATCTGGAGGGTCAGGTCGGTGGGAGGTCATGTGGTCAAAAATGAAACTTTTCAAAAGTGGTCAAATTTGATATCAAATGAAAGCCCTCAGCGAGCTGAGTAACTTTTGTCATAGAACTGCATGCTCAAAGTGGCTGTAGAGTGCTGTGGTGGGGTGGGGTGGGGACTTAGGCGATTTTCGGTCAAAAATGAAATCTTTCAAAAGTGGTCAAATTTGGTACCAAATGAAACCCCTCAGCGAGCTGAGCAACTTTTGTCATAGAACTGCATGCTCAAAGTGGCTGTAGAGTGCTGTGGTGGGGTGGGGTGGGGACTTAGGCGATTTTCGGTCAAAAATGAAATTTTTCAAATGTGGTCAAATTTGGTACCAAATGAAAGCCCTAAGCGAGCTGAGCAACTTCTGTCATAGAACTGCATGCTCAAAGTGGCTGTAGAGTGCTGTGGTGGGGTGGGGTGGGGACTTAGGCGATTTTCGGTCAAAAATGAAATCTTTCAAAAGTGGTCAAATTTGGTACCAAATGAAAGGGTCATGTCGGCAACCGTTTCCTGGAGGTCAGGCCTGGAGGGCAACCGTTTCCTGAAGGGTCAGTCGGGTGAGGGGTCAAGTGGTCGAAAATAAAAATTTTCAAAAGTGGTCAAATTTGGTACCAAATGAAAGGGTCATGTCGGCAACCGTTTCCTGGAGGTCAGGCCTGGAGGGCAACCGTTTCCTGAAGGGTCAGTCGGATGAGGGGTCAAGTGGTCGAAAATAAAATTTTTCAAAAGTGGTCAAATTTGCTATCAAATGAAAGCCCTAAGTGAGTTGAGCAACGAATGTCGTAGAACTGCATACCCAAAGTGGCTGTAGAGTGCTGTGCTGGGGTAGGGGTGGGGGAAACTAAGCTTTTATCATAGAACCACTTACCCTAACTTGCTGTGGAGCGGTCTGGTGTGAGGGGTGTCAGGGTGGAACTGAGCCAATTTGCCATAGAACGTGAGTCTGAGTATTTAATGCATATATAATGCTTAATGATTCTTTAACGCTTTTATGTCAATGACATGTAAGAAGTGGATAAACAAGAAATAAAAATGCTCCTAAAGAGCAAAGAAAGGAATATGAGTCAACATGGAACATGTAAAATGCTAAATATTGTCGGTTGTAAATTAAGAATAAGACAAGCATGTAAAATGCTAATATGAGTCTGGTGAGGTTGGAAAGTGCAGAAGACAAGTTTGTACACGCACCAATATGAGTGCATGCCAAATAGACTCATATTGGCATGCCTTCAAAAAACAATAATGCATGCATCCATTGCGGAATTCTAACGGATCTATTTCTACGCAGGAGTTAAGACCAATAAGTAGCGTTATTGACGTCACATGGATATCCCAACCATGGTCAACATTGTCAACTTTTCTCCTTAGGAAACTGTTAAACCGCTGTTAGTCAACAATGCGCCGACGGACGAATATATATTTTTGCATACAATACATTTTTAATAGGCGTTTGTATAACTCATGTATTCAGAGACTCAAAGTTAAATCTGATGTTAACTTTCGTGACATATATACGTATATACGTGCGTAACCTGTGTAGCATCCTGTCATCCATCCTAAAACTACCGTGTCTCATCTTGCTGACATTACGTGAGTGATATATATAACCGAAATTCGCAACCACTTGCCTTCAGAATATATACTAATAATGCCAATATGAGTCTATTTGGCATGCACTCATATTGGTGCGTGTACAAACTTGTCTTCTGCACTTTCCAACCTCACCAGACTCATATTAGCATTTTACATGCTTGTCTTATTCTTAATTTACAACCGACAATATTTAGCATTTTACATGTTCCATGTTGACTCATATTCCTTTCTTTGCTCTTTAGGAGCATTTTTATTTCTTGTATATATATATATATATATATCGTACAAGTAACAGAAATGCTCCGCACAAAAGGGGATATATATATATATATATATATATATATATATATATAATACATGTATATGTGTGTTGGGCGTCTATCCTTTAAATTCCGGTTGAGAAAGTAAAGGCATAAATCCGACATAGCAACTTTTGGTGGATGGTTCCATGTCAAAAGTTGCTCAGCTCATTTAGGGCTTTCAGTTGATACCAAATTTGACCCTTTTGAAAAATTTTACTTTTGACCCAAAATCGCCTAAGTCCCCACCCCACCCCACCACAGCACTCTACAGCCACCTTGGGTACGCAGTTCTATGACAAAAGTTGCTCAGCTCACTTAGGGCTTTCATTTGATACCAAATTTGACCACTTTTGAAAAATTTTATTTTTGACCCAACATAGCCAAAGTCCCCACCCCACCACAGCACTCTACAGCCACTTTGGGTACGCAGTTCTAGGACAAAACTTGCTCAGCTCACTTAGGGCTTTCATTTGATACCAAATTTGACCACTTTTGAAAAATTTTATTTTCGACCACTTCACCACCCAGCCGACTGACCCTTCAAACGGCAAACTGGCACCAGCCCAGCAAAATAGATACGTCGGACGGCAATACGGATACCGGGAATGAGCTGGGCGCGCCAGAAAACCTCTATAGACAAAGTTTTGAGAGGCCAGGTAAAGCCTACTATGGACCTCCAGGAAGCGGTTTCCAACTTGACCCTCCCGACGGCAAAGTAGAAGCAGCCCAGCAACATAGGAACGTCGGACGGCAAAACGGATACCGGGAATGAGCTGGGCGCACCCAGAAACCCCCAATAGACAAAGTTTTGAGAGGCCAGGTAGAGCCTACTATGGACCTCCAGGAAGCGGTTTCCTACTTGACCCTCCCGACGGCAAAGTGGAACCAACCCAGCAAGATGGGTGGGTCTGACGGTAAAACTGGCTGTGGGAATCGATTCTCTGCGCTATAAAACCATTGTATGAAAGATTTGAGCTTTTAAAGTTGAATAGATAGCGAGAAATCAATTCTTCATTTTTCGAATTTTTGCCATTTTTGACGGGGCACTGTGGTCGCTAGGGAAGTGATAGAGAAACGCAACCTGGACCGTTAGTTAGTTCAAATTTCTGAATATAAAAAGAAATCAGCTCCAGCTCGTAACGTTCGACCTGAGTGACGACCACAAAAATGGTCACTTTTCGCTCTGAACCGACTTTGCGGCGCCACTGCGGCGCAAAAAAAGTTGCGATTCCTAAATTCTTTAGAGGGTACTACTAGACCCTATAGCCCTTTAGGTTGACCCACCGCTGCAGTTCACGTGAAAGCGGCGAACATTATGTACAATACAACCATCAAATAGGAGAAACCGGAAAAAACATCGCCGCCATAACCGGTCCGGGGCGCAACTTTTTAACGGTAAGTGATACGGGGCTGAAACTTCACAGATATACTAAACTCGATGTGCTCTACAATTTGCTCGTGAAATCTGCGCAGGATTTTGCGCAGCTTCTGCGCAGCTTATTTAACACTGTCTCCAGCCACTTTTCACACATATTAAAGGGGTCGCTGCCGCAACCCCTATGATATACATAATAAATATATATAAACTCATCGAAGTTATTAAAAGCATTAAGTTGTGTGAGCTGTCCTTTTACTTCAGGCATTACATTTGCTCAACTCTTCCGCAGAGAGTTTCCTCATTCAATCCAGCTTGGAATAAGCCAAATGACGACAAAGTAAATAAATTTTGTTCTGATTGTCATTGAAATTTTTACAGTGACCGATCTTATCCTTGTAATAATATTTCTTGTACGCGGGCTCCTAAATTTAATTATAAAGATGCCGTTAAAGAGGGAGCATTCATTTAAAAAAGTTAAAATTAATCTAAAAATTATGCAAAGACTGATAGTGTGCTAAAACGTAGGTGAAAAGTAGAAGTTGCAGGCTCTGTTAGTATGGTTTCTTACCAAACGATTTTCTACTTTATGCATATATGTATACTATGAATTTCTAATAACCTACTACGTATGTCTTTGCGATACCTTTCTTGTTCAGTAACACTCCCAAATTACCTGGCGGAATCTGCAGTCAGCTGTACCTGCTGTATAGCTCAAAAAACGTTAATTGTTTTGCGAACTTCGCGAAGCAAGCGACATTTCGCTAAGTTTAGACAAGTTCGTGAAAGGTTAACTTGCTAATTTGAGGGGTTTTCTCCACAACCATTAAGAATTGACAACAAAATTTTTAATTTAATTTAGGCTCAAGATGTGGTGCCTTCACGAAGTTACATAATTTTGAAAAATTAGCCATGAATTTAGCGAATTTCGCGAAGGTTCTAGCGATATTCCTTCACACCTCACTAAACCATTCATGAAATTCGCTAAATTATAATGATTCTTTATGATAACTACGCTAAACCTTAGAGATCTTCGCGAAGGCAGCATATCTTGAGTTTAAATTTGATTTTAAATTCCAATTTTTGGCGGGAATGGAGTATTCCAGGGTTTTTTGTGTAAAATACTGTGTATTTACACAAAAAAAATAAATTTACACAGTGAAAAACTAATTTACACAACAAAATACACAGCCAAATTTGCGAAAATTTTTAAAAAAGTGCTCTGAAAAAATAGTTTTCAAGTCTTTAAGTTTTAAAAAAGCTCTAGCTTTTAACTGGGGGCTGCCGCCCCCAGACCCCCCCCTGTTTCCAATGGTTTAGAATGGTTTTCTGCATTTCTGCATCAACATGGTTATGGGTGTTCTATTCTCCTAAGTCGTAATGCTTCTACTTATACAGTTGCGTATATAATTTATTTTCGTACTGCGTGCCAGTATTCGTAAATAGCTAGTATTTATTCGTATTTAACTATATGTTTTCTGAAGCTAGTATTATTCAATATAAGTTCTTGTATATCTCTTGTATATATAATAATAAAAGCAGTCAGAGCCTAAAAATAGTTGCCATACAACCCAAGAAATGTTCAATACGAAAGCTAAAGGAATACAACTTTTCAATGCCGTTTCTGCCGTTAATTTTAAAAATTTCTCAACTTCTGGGGGGCTCTGCCCCCCAGACCCCCCTCCGTTGTTTTGGGAACGTATCTATTGTATCTATTATATATATAATTGGGGTGTCTGTACTATATGGAGCCGTCCCCAGTAGCAGTTAAAGCATCGAACCTTAGTACGTGACCAGCAAGTTTGTGAAAAATTATTCCAAAAAGTTGGAAAAATAAAGAAATCGTTTCAGTAGGTGAAGTGTTTTTCAC